>APFE030380860.1:0-10930 GCA_000404065.3 Pinus taeda | reverse complement strand
AACTTAAAAACACTTTAAATTTTTTTCTCAAACAATATTTGAAGTATTTAACTATATTTGAATTTTTTTCTCAAAATATTTATTTATTTGACGAATTAATTAAACTTAAAAAACACTTTAAATTTTTTTCACAAACTATATTTGAAGTATTAATTAAACTTCAAAAAACTTCAAATTTTTTTCGCACACTATATTTTAAATATTAATTAAAAGATTAATTGACACATCAAGTGAAGTTCCAAAAAAAAAAATCTCCTTCATTTAAAATTCATTATTTGTTTTTATATTCATGTGCTATCTAGTTTAATAACATAGCAATTAGAAATAAATCATTCCGAAGAAAATCTTTGAAATTTCATTTCATTTAAAATGCTTTGTTCACTTCAAAGTTCATCTCACAATTAGTTTAACAACCTGTCGGTGGTGAAAAAACTGAATCTACTCTCCAGTTAGTTAACTGAATATATTGAATCTACTCTCTAGTTAGTTAACTGAATTTACTCTCCAGTTAGTTTAACAACCTGTTGAATCTACTCTCCAGTTAGTTTAACAACCTGCCAGTTAGTTTAACAACCTGTAACAACCAGTGAAGGTGGAAAAACTGAATCTACTCTCTAGTAATTACTTTAAAATATTACTTGTGGTGAAAAAACTAATCTACTCTCCAGTTGAATCTACTCTCTAGTAATTACTTTAAAATATTACTTGTGGTGAAAAAACTAAATCTACTCTCCAGTAATTACTTTAAAGTATTACTTGTTGCATTATATCTGTCCCTATTACATTTTATGCTAATGCTCCCTTCCCCACTCTAAAATAACACAATGAATTCCAGAATCACCTCAAACCATGTCAAACCATGTCAATTCCAGAATCACCTCAAACCTCAAACCATGTCAGTGAACTCAATTTGAAGTATATATAAAACATTTTGCAGTGAACTCAATTTGAAGTATATATAAAACATTTTGCATGCCCTAGGACACCATGTTCATCCCTATGGGAGGGATCTCGAGTGGAACAAAAAATTCCCATGTACAAATTCATCTCTGCAAGTGAATGTATGGTGACTATTCTAAATTGGTAAAAAATTTGAAAATTCTCAATGTAAAATAAATTATAAATACATTGTTCCATGAAAACTTGGGGAAAATTTCTATCAAGATAACTTCAAATTTAGCTGCAAATTTTGGTCAAATTTATAAGAGTCTGGTTCCAAAATATAGTAATTTATTTCCAAATATTTACACAGAACATTAGAAATTTAGGCCAAATGTATAAGAGTTGGGTTCCAAAATATAGTAATTTGTTTCCAAATATTTACACAGAGCATTAGAAATTTAGGCCACATTTATAAGAGTTGGGTTCCAAAATATTGTAATTTGTTTCCCAATATTTACAGAGAGCATTACAAATTTATAAGAGTTGGGTTCCAAAATATAGTAATTTGTTTCCCAATATTTATTGAGAGCATTAGAAATTTATAAGAATTGGGTTCCAAAATATAGTAATTTATTTCCCAATATTTAAAGAGAGCATTAGAAATTTATAAGAGTTAGGTTCCAAAATATAGTAATTTGTTTCCAAATATTTATATAGAACATTAGAAATTGTTCTCAAACCAAATATTTACACCAAATATTTACAAAGAGCATTAGAAATTGAAACATTCATAGTATCTAGAGACTAAAAATTAACTGGAGTGAAACTATCAAAATATATAAAAACAATGGTATCTAGATACTAAAAATTAGCCTAGAAACTATCTAAATATATAAAAACAAAAATTAGCACAGAGTGAAACTATCAAAAAATATAAAAATATATAAAAACAATAGAAGAATGAAAATCATCCCGACATTCATATACACTAATTTGCTCCCTAAAAAAACCTGGGCAACAGAAGGAAAATATTCAGAGTCTTCTGTGAGAATTAAGTAATAAATAGAAACAATAAAAGAAAGAAAGTCATCCCGACATTGATATACAATAATTTGCTCCCTAAACAAACCCGGGAAATAGAAGGAAATTATTCCGAATATTCAAAATCGTCTGTGAAATTAAGTAATAAATAATAAATGAGAAATTAAGTAATAATAAATGGGAAAAAATCTTCTGTAAAAATTAAGTTATAAACAGAAAACTGGAAAATATTGAGAATCTCCTGTAGGAATTAAGTAATAACGGGCGAAAGTTGTAGGAATTAAGTAATAACGGGGGAAAGTTGAGTCCATAAGGGGTGGAAAATCTTTCCACTGTCAAAGGATGTCTTCTTTGCACTTCCTCTTCCTCTTCAAATAAATCATACCTGCTTTAAAATAAATTCAAATAAATCATTCCTGCTTTAAAATAAATTCATCCATAATCAGATTTTAACGACCAATGGAGAAGAGCAGGACTCCTTTAAAGATACGAAGTGAGAAGGAATGTTTATTCGTCACTGACGTTAGTGCCAGATTCTGTTAAGTTTTGTTTCTTAACATGTCTGTTCAGTCTTCTTTCTTAACTTGTTAGTTAACTTGTGCTAACAGAGACTGGTGAGAGTAAAAGTGAAATGAGTTGACAGTAAAATCCCCAAATTTTTAATGAATTGAGGGTAACCTTTTTGGAAACTATCTAACCCTGGAACTATTGCCTATGGCTAGCAAACTTGCCAGAAAATCATAAGAGAAGAATCCAGTGCAATAAATAAAATTGAACCAAAAATCAACGAGTCAAAGGAACAAACCCATCCAAAATAATTCAAAAAACACTAATTGGTGGGGTATGAGGTAGCTAACCTTGCCATACCCTAAGTTGGCTCAGAATGAAAGCGGATGAAAACTATTACCCCGGTATCATTTCCTGCGGATAACAAACCTGCCACAGAGAAGATTGAAGAAAAAACATTGGAAGATAATCCAGTGCAATATAAGCAAAATTTAACAACCAAAAACCAAATAGAGTTAGAGATTACTTGTTTTCTTTTGTTGGCCATTCAAATATCAGAGTTAGAATCGGGAACCATTCAAACGAAACAAACCAGTCATATAGAGCCATTGATGGCTAAATTGGGATCAGCCATGGTCATAGGCGATTTTCTCTTGGTTACAGCGCAGAGTGACAGCAAAGAAAAACCCAAATAGCGAAAAAGAGTTTGAAACCCTAGTAGCGTACCCTTTTCTAGCCTTCATACAGTTGGGTCAATTTGATGATCCTTCGTATTCAACCCAACATCACATGATGAGCAGTGAAGTGGATGCACGTGTCGAGGATCATATTACAACTGTCATAAATTAAGTAAATGAAGGAGTCAGTTAAGCGTACCCTTTCCAGCCTTCATACGGTTTGGATCACTTTGATGATCCTTCGTATTCAACCCAACATCACGTGATGACCAGTGAAGTGGACGCACGTGTTTAGGATCATATTACAACTGTCATAAATTAAGTAAATGAAGGAGTCAGTGAAACAACTGTTATAAATTAAGTAAATGAAGGATTCGGCTAACAATTTAAATACGATGTGGATCCAACGGTGGAGGACATCTGAATCGTCTAACATCAAATCAATGGACAATAGCGAAGACAGCAAAACAAAGAGGGAAATTCATTTCATAAGGGAACGCCTTACGGCGTAAATATATTAAAAAATTAAAAATCAACGTCGGCACATCCATTTGGTCACGCCTATAAGACGAAGCATATTCGCTCAAGGCTCAATTACGGCCGTCCATATTGTAAAAATATATTTAAAAAATAAAAATCAACGTCTGACTGACACATCCATCTGGGGTCTATATAGATATAGAAACGCCTATCATTATCCATCTGGGGTCTATCTAGATATGCAAACGCCTATAGCCTATAGATATAGAAATGCTTATCGCCTATAGATATACAAATGCCTATCACCTATCCATCTCGGGTCCATCTAGATATAGAAACGCCTATCGCCTATAGATATAGAAATGCCTATCGCCTATCCATCTGAGGTCTATCTAGATATAGAAACGCCTATCGCCTATAGATATAGAAATGCCTATAGCCTATCCATCTGGGGTCTATCTAGATATAGAAACACATATCGCCTATTCATCTGGGGTCTATCTAGATATAGAAACGCTTATCGCCTATAGATATAGAAATGCCTATCGCCTATCCATTTGGGGTCTATCTAGATATAGAAATGCCTATTGCCTATAGATATAGAAATGCCTATCGCCTATCCATCTCGGGCCTATCTAGATATAAAAACGCCTATTGCCTAGAGATATAGAAATGCCTATCGCCTATCCATCTCGGGTCTATCTAGATATAGAAACGCTTATCGCCTATTCTCTGGGGTCTATCTAGATATAGAAACGCCTATTGCCTATAGATATAGAAATGCCTATCGCCTATAGATATAGAAATGCCTATCGCATATCCATCTCGGGTCTATCTAGATATAGAAACGCCTATCGCCTATAGATATAGAAATGCCTATCGCCTATCCATCTGGGGTCTATCTAGATATAGAAACGCCTATCGCCTATAGATATAGAAATGCCTATTGCCTATCCATCTGGGGTCTATCTTGATATAGAAACGCCTATCGCCTATTCATCTGGGGTCTATCTAGATATAGAAACTCCTAACGCCTATAGATATAGAAATGCCTATCGCTATCCATCTGGGGTCTATCTAGATATAGAAACGCCTATCGCCTATAGATATAGAAATGCCTATCGCCTATCCATCTTGGGTCTATCTAGATATAGAAATGCCTATCGCCTATAGATATAGAAATGCCTATCGCCTATCCATCTGGGGTCTATCTAGATATAGAAATGCCTATCGCCTATTCATCTGAGGCCTATTTAGATATAGAAATGCCTATCGCCTATAGATATAAAAATGCCTATCTCCTATCCATCTGGGGTTTACCTAGATATAGAAACACGAATTAAAATTCAAGTGAAAATAGATGAGAGAAGTATTTAAACTTTTCAAATGAACAATAAAATTCCAATATTAATTTTAAATAAGAATAAAAATTTCTAAATAATAATAAAAACTTCAACTCAAGTTTTGTAACGCAAATAATAAACAAGACATAATTCTAACACATAACACAATCAAAATAAATAGAAATAGTAGATTAATACTCTTAATGAAAATGATATTTAAGATAAAAAATTTAATGCAGTGTAAAATATTTAAGTTTGGATTTTCTAAATATATGAATATTGTATTTCAAATGGTTAATTTTATATTAATTTATAAATGTTAATTTAATATCGTTTTTAATTTTAAATAATTATAGATTTTAGATCTTAGTTTTTTGTGGATTCATAATGTGATCTATAATTTATAAATAATGTTTTTTAGGATAAAATAATATTTAATGTTTTAATCTAAAATACATATTTATTAATTTATAGATGTTCAAAAAAAATAAATTTTATTTATATATTAAAAATATAATTTATATAATGATAAATTAATATTTTATTAACAAATATATATCTTACATCTTATCCAAAGTCAAAATTAAATTTTCATGGAAGAATTCTCAATTGTGATCAGATTTTCACTAGTTGAGCTCTGCAACTCAAACCCTAATGGCGGCAAGGAGGTGAAAACCTTAGGGTAGCGCGAATGAAGGGTGGAAGGCCATCAACAACCCAGACTAGAAGGAACTGACAGAGGCCAAAGAAACAAAGGTATGACAGAAGATGTCAGGAGGGGAGAGATCCCCTCCTACCGAGATACGGTGGCAGGAGACGGACAGAGTAGCCAGGAGACAGAGGAACGGAAGAACACGGGCCCGGTGCTAGGAACTTCCTGGCAAATAGGCCACAGAGGAAAGTGCTTGCCATGTACAGTGGAGAAACCCATATTTGTGATCCCAATGAACAAACTAGAAAAGTACAGAAGCTATATGAGGGATCATGCCCTTATCTGCAAGTTCGTAGGAGTCTCGTCGTCGGAAAGAGACCTTACCAAGTGGATTCAGCAAAAATGGCAGCCCCAAGGCCACATCGAGCTCAAGCTGGGAGCGAAAGGCTTCTTTATGGTAATCTTCTTTAACCTGCAAGATAGAGATAAGGTATTTGAAAATGGCCCGTATTTTTATTATAATGCCAGTCTGTTCATGCGTTTTTGGAAAGAATGCTACAACCCTAACAAAGAAACCTTTCTGGCTGCGCCTATGTGGGTTCGCTTATTTGGGCTCCCGATAGACTTTTGGGACCTGAACATCTTGGAGGGGATAGGAAACTCAATAGGAAGCTTCGTGAAAATAGTAGAAACTACAAAGAAAGGTAGATACACCTCGTATGCCAGGACCTGTGTTTACATGAACCTAGCAAACCCCATCCCCAACACAATAGATCTTGAATATCATGAAGATGTTTGGCAGCAGAACATAGATTATGAACACATCCCGTTTAGGTGCCGCGGGTGCCATACCCACGGCCACCTGGCAAAGGAATGTCCGATAACCAGGGAGCGAGAAGAAAGTAGAAGGCCCCTGCAAAAAAAGAAAGAGCCAAACCAGGAGGAATTCCAAGAGGTGAGAAGCAAAAGGAAAGCCAACAAGGAAACCCCCCAGAAAGATAGGAAAGGAAAACAATATGCCCCAACGAAACCAAATAGTTTCGTAATATTGCAGGTAGAGGATGACGAGGAAGACCAACCTGTTATCACAAAATCAGTCTCTGAAGGGGCTGCTAATCAGATAGACTCTGTGTAACTATTTCAGACCAATCTTTGGACTAAGGATTAGCCTCCCTAGCCCGAGAGGGCTCTCTCTAAAAAGTTATTGATTTTGTTTGTTGATGAGAGGGCTAACTCTAGTAAGATAAATTTAATAAAAAGGTTGGCTGGACAGACATTACAAATACTTCCATTGGGCTTATGGAGTTGATCATATTTAATAAAATATAACACTGCTCATGCATAGAAGTCAGGGCAGCAATGTTTAAATACTCAAAACATCATCTCATAGGAACCACAGTTTACAAATACACACAGGAAGTCAGAGCAGCATAAGTGAATTCTGAGTGATTGTGTATTCATACAACTGTAAAAACATTAAAGATAAAACAAAACCACACATCTTGAGCATTTGAAACACTGTAAGAATCCTGAGAAGATAAGCAGTAAATTATATTACCAAACTGAGTTTTTACACAAGCCAAAAGCAATACTCTGTTTCTCGAAATATCCAACCCTCATTACATAGAAGATTAAGCTATATATAGAAACAAGAGTCTAACTACTTGGAGCTTCCTCCTCCAGCATGAGGGGAGCTCGATGACTACCACTAATGACACCTATCTGTTTTTAACAAACTTATTTAATATATTAACTACTAACAGAAGTTCTAAAGAGTTCTATTTTGGTTATAACTCTAACTCTATATTTATCATAAATTGATTCTTCCTTGCAGCTTTGACACTTGGCTTCATCTTCGTTTGGCTGAGATGGCATGAGATGAGTCAATTAATGTCCCATGTTGGCCTTGGATGCTAGAAGCCTTGATCTGCTCCATATTGCCTGTAAATATCCCTAAAATTCTGGTTCTGGTCCTTCATTTCCTAGCATCACCGAGTATGCAGCAGTAGGTCCTTTAATTCTTTAATAATCGGATAATATATGGCATTACCACGTTCCTGATATGTTGGAGGCTTCTTTGTTGTACAGGTGTGCCAACCAAAACTTTTCATATGCAGCTCCCTTCAAATCCTAATCACCGAGAATAAAGTGGCTTTATAACCCAAAAATTCCAAACTTAGCTTAAAACATTTTACCTTTTACTAAAGGTACACTTCGCATATGTTGAGTAGCTGTGGCAGCTTCCTTTGATCCCTTCCATGTCACCTAAGTGTTTTCTTTGCAAATTTCTGAATATTTCATCGAACTGTTTTCCTATGTTTAAAAATCAACACCTACAGCAGTTTCGCAGCGAAACTGCGAAACTATTTTAAACAATTTCAATTTTCTCTGTGACTTTAACTGCTCTGCCACCTGATTTCAAAATTCCTTTTTACCTTGGATATATATAGCCGTGTTTACATGCCTTCAAAATAATGAATTTAAGCAAAATTTTACAAAACTTTGGAACAACACCTTACTCAGAATCAGCAATTTCATTTAGCAGCTAATTTATTTAGCTGTGCTTTCAATTTTGCAACCTCCTTTTCCATGGCTTTGATTTCAGCTATGGCAGTCTTCATCTTAGCCATTTCACTTTCAGTTGCTTTCAACTGGTCCTTTGTAGATATGATATTTTCTCCTTGGGAAATGATGCCCTTTTTATTTGAACCTTTTTTCTTGATTTCCCTTGTCTCTTTTGTTCTGGGCAGTTGTTCAGCTTCCTTTACTTGATTTCTTGTGAGGGGTCTCCTTGGTTTGAAAATAAACTCATCACCTGGCTCGTTAAACCTCAGTCTTTTTGCAGCTTTAGATTTCTTAGTGCTTTCCGGTGTTGACTGTGTCAGGTCAATGTGCATTGGTTCAATGTGTGTTGGCCCAGCTTGATCAAACTCAATAGCTTCCAGCAAATCATTCAAGCTGGCCTTTGATATCGGGCTTTCCTCAACAGCCACTGCTTTGCCTTTTTCCTTGATCATTTGACTCCTTGTCCTCACCCTTGACATTTTTTCAGATTCCTTTAGCCCAGGTACAATCTTCTTATGCTGGGCTTCTCCTTTTGCTAATGGCTGAGGCTATTCTTTAATAACCAGTGGCTTGACTGACTTTCCTAACTCTGATTTTACCTTCCTTAACTCCTTAGCCTCCTTCTGAAGCTCAGCAATCGTGGGCTCTTCAACTGACTGCTCTTTCTCTTTAACGGGCCGTGGAGTCAGACCTGTTTTAATTTGAAAACCGGCCATGAAAATGAACGAGTCCCAATCCCTGCCTATTTTCTGAAGACCATTCAAAACTAACAACTTGACCAGACCATGGTGAAACAGAGATGTTTCACAGCCATCCTTTCTTAACTGCACTTTGTCACACATTTTGCTCAGACCTCGAAACAAGTAGAAGGGGATGTCAATGGATGCTTTACCAGTAAAATGCAACAGCAACTTGAAGTGGTAGGAGTAAAGTTTATTATATCTTCCCTCACAAGTTAGGTATTTCTTAATACAGGTGAGAAGCAGGGCATAATGCTCCTTAATATAGTTTCTAGGCACAGCCTTTGTCAGGTCCTCATTCACATACGCCTCTTTCAGGAATTCTTTGCATGGACTCATATCAAACTTGAAATTCTTAAACCATTCTTGTCCCCCTCTCGGGATCTCAGTTACTGCAGCTATTTCCTCTGGAGATACTTTAACTTCTAACATGGCTATTTTAGAATTCAAACCGGTGAAGTTTAAAGAAAAATCCTTTGTTACCTGAGCATGGCCACCCTGCAGTTTCTGGCAGAAATTCCAACAGCCGGCATCCTGGAAGGCTTTCTTCACACCCTCATCTCTCAATGTTAAGTCCAAACCTTCAGGCTCTATTCTTTGGCATTTTCCGGACCGGTGTCCTCTCTTCTCCATCTCACCTTTGAAACTTTGCGCAGACAGTGAACAACAACTTCAACTGGAACAATAATTCGATCCTTTCTTCCTTTTGGCTCAGCCTCGCTTGAAACAGGCTCTCTTGAAAACAACTTCACTTGTAAACTCACGTTTAATCATCACACGGGCTGGTCACTTATGCACATTCACAAACATCATAAAGATCTATGCATAGTAAAACTCATTTGGATTGATACTGATGCGCATGTCTGCAAATCTATTAGTGGAGTGACGGTTAATGAGCATTTGAGAGGTACAAAAAACTGACATGAGAGGACGGGAATGGTGGCTCATTAACGGACTTGACCTTTTTGGAAATATTCGCTGCAAAACGCACGAATCTGCGATTTCGCAGCGCGTTTAATTTTGAATTGTCATAATGCGCTGCGAAACGGCTTGATGTTGATGCTACAAAATGGCTGAACAATGATTATGCAGCGGAACAGACCAATAAGAGACTGCGCTGCAAAATTGCGGAAAGGATCGGTGACATGGATTAGACAAGACATGTCTTATGGAAGCATGATGGTGGAGGATGACCGATAGGATTAGGATACGCTTTACATCAAACATCTTTAAAGCTTCAACCCTAAGTAAGAAACATAGACTAAAAATAATTTAACACTAATTTTAGGCATTGGACTTTGGGCAAAGGGTTATATACAAATGTTTACAGTTCTAAGTGATAACAGCGGCTCCACTTGGGATAGTGTGCTCCTGTAGTACACTAAGAACTTGTAGACCCAGTGCTTTATCCATTTCTCTAAAAAAACACACACACATGAAGTTGACAAGCATTCCTTTCTAGCTCTATGGGCCTTCTCCTCAGGCTTAAGCTCTTCTGTTCAGCTTGTCATTTATTTTCAACAGGAAAAATTCATAAAACGGTTATATACAATGTTCATGAGATACTTGGCAGAATTTTCATTGATTGTAATGCTTTAAGAACCTGCCATTAACAGGTCCTCCAGCATATGGTGCTCCATCAATCTACTGCAGAATGTAGGTGTTATTTCCATGGAAAGCAGAAATATGATTGGCCCTTTCCACAAATTTTCAAACTTACCATGTTTACCTTTCTCTTCAATCCTGGCTTCCCATTTCAGGACTTTATCATTAATCTGAAAAGTATCCTCTTTGATCTTCTTGTCAAATTCTCTTTTGACCCTATTCTGATTTTGCTGATGATTATCAAACACCTCACTTCTTTTCTCCTGCAGAGCTATTAGCTGGTTGATCCTTCGCTATATGGCATTTGGTTCCTCCTCTAATCCTTGAATCAGCTTCATTACTGGTAACCCGAGAGATGTTGGGAATATAGCCTCTGCTCCATACACAAGTTCATATGGTGATGTTCCAATGGACCTCTTTGTGGAAATTCGGTCAGCC
>APFE030380857.1:37363-52565 GCA_000404065.3 Pinus taeda | reverse complement strand
TGTATAAAATTCTTGTCCTCCCATGTGGAATCTTCAGCGGGTAAGTTCTTCCACTTGATGAGATACTCTGAAATTGATCGATTTCGTAGCTGTCGGGTTCTTGTTTCTGTGACTGCTCCCGGTTCCAATATGGTTTTTCCTTCCTCTTCAATTTCTGGCAATATTGTTTGAATGTCATGATTCCTGTCTCTGTCACGATCTCTATGCCGGTGATGAACACGATCACGATCTCTCTCACCATCCTTGTCCCTCTCTCTCTCCCTGTCTCTACTGGATTTATGAGGGCTCCTGCTGCAGCTGTGGCTGTGACTATGCTTCTTTGAAGATGAATGCCTATGCCTGTCCCACCGTTCCTTTCGATCAGGGGAGCTGCTCTCTGAGATGCGACTATTATTTTTGTCATTGTCAGCTGCTTCATCCATTAAACCAAATTCAGCTTTCAGTTTGCTTCTGTGAGCAGATACTTTCCTTTCAATTTCATCTGAATTGTTTCTGCCACATTCTTCAAGAGACTCACGATACTCCATTACTGCAACTTCCAATCTCCGTAACTTTTTCCTGTGTTCTTCATTCATTCCAGTATCGATGACTGCAGGAAAGCTATTCTCCACAGCCATTTCTTGTTCTTCACCTTTTCCCTTGCCAGAAATACTATCCTCACTTGAGGAAGAATAACTCAAACCAAGACCTTGAGGATCCTGCTTGTCTTCAGCATCACTTCCATCATCCTCTCGAGCCCATTTGGAAACAGGTAAAACAGGATCCATTCTCCCAGACTTCTTAGCAAATGGTTTTAAGTCTGGCTGTGGAATCATCAATTTGGGAGCCAATGTAACAGTAGACTGGTCCACAGCTCCTCTGGGAGTGGCTTCCACCCTATTATCTGTGTCATGGTCTTCATATTGTGGCCAAAGAAGTGACTCTTCTAAGATATTGTGCCTTGATTCTAGCCTATCGTCCCTACCAGCACCATGGTTGACTTCTTTCCATCCACCATTACCAGTGCTCCAACGTCCTTCTGATCTAGAACTGTTAATTTCCCTTCCATGTTTCCCTGCATAGCTCTGCCCTGACCCATATCGAAGGGAATCATCTTGATCTTGGGACTTTTGTTTCTCTATATTTGGGGTTGGATCCTCGTGTATATCCTCTTCTTTTGATGTTTCTTGATCCTTTTCTTCCTCCTCTTCATATTCTATGTAAAATAATTTCTTCTCAGCACACTTATGACCTTTAGTGCATTTGCTATCACAATTGTAACAAAGCCCTTTTGCTCTTTTTTTCTTCCAATTGTTGTGGTGTAACCCTTGAAGGTTGTGGAAGGCCAGGAGAAACAACACTTCCATCTTTATAGTTGTGAGGGGTATGCTTCCTGGTTTCCATAATTTTGCTTTCCACTATGTAACAAAGCCCTTTTCATCTTTCCAATTGTTGTGGTGTTGTTATAAAGAAGGTGTTGCTCTTTGTATCCTCATAATGTGCTATCATTTCCTCCGTGAAAATTGACCACGTAACAAGTTTTTTACGAGAACAAAGCCCTTTATACCATAAAAATTGATCCGGTTCTAAATATGAAGATGCAATACATACCTTTTGTAACATTTGTGCACCATGTAGATCAAAATATTGCTCCATCTGACGTATCCAATTTACCGGATCCTTGCCATCAAAATTCCTCATCTTGCTTTTTCTTGATTTTAGGATCTCACCCTTGAAATGCCTGTAACTGTGTACTTGTAGATCTGTAAGTTCTGAAACTATGACCTGTAGTAGTCCTCTATGTCCTCTGTCCAATGCCACCAGTCTGACTCAAATTGGATTCTCCAATGAAGAGTTATGCCAATTCTCCCACAGTGACCTGATTATAGACTAATTCAGTAGAGCGAAATTGTACGACGTGCCACGTGTCACTGTTCCAACCTTTGAATCTGAAAAATATATAAATGAACACTATAGTCCGTCCTCTTTCTGCACCTTCTTACGAAATTTCAATCCGATGCTCAGAAAGAAAGTTATGACGATTTTCCCCAGGTCACCTGTTTTGAGTGTAATTCAAGAGTCTGCCAAAAGGCCAACTTCCTCAGATCATATCTCCGAACATATCCCACGAAACGCTCTGAAATTTGGACCCAAAGTTCAGCGCCAAGTCTTCTCAAATGGGTTGTTTTTTTCGACTTCTGAAACGTCACAGAAAAAAAAGTTATAGCGAAAATTCCACGATGACTTGTTTGGAGCAGCGAAACCCTAGAATCCAAAGCCGATACAAATGTTATGAACCAGCTACAAAAGATAGAAAAGAGGATCACGCCTATAATTCAGCCTCTTCGAGGGGAACCTCTTTACATTAATAAATGAACAATTCTTGGATGATACAAATGAAAAGACCTCCTTTCTATATATAGGAGTCTAAGGGGTCATAACATAATCAGAGCCGACATAACAATAATAATGTAAGGGCACATAATAACAATAGTGGGCTTCTATGGGGCACAATAGTAACAATATGGGCACTACATGGGTACATCAATATAATAAGTGGGTTGTACTAATAACAATAAGGGGTTACACTAGTAGTATAGGGGCCTAACATGCGGGCCTGTATGCAGCTTCATGCGATCGACGGCGGAGAGCGAAGAACCCCATCGGACGGCTCACAAGAATATTGGAAGCCCTTTTTAACCATGCTTTACTCCACAGTGCAACTTTTAAATATCAACGGTGGAGGATGCTAGAGCACATCGGACAAAGGAAATGAATATCGGAAGGCCCTTTTCAGTTGACATTTACCTTCCGATAAATGTCAGAGGTTGATGTCACGCCTCATCCACGCGTCAGCTCCAAGTTGTATCGGAGCTCGTGTACAGAAACCACCTTTATGTAAAAGCGGTGTAATATACTTACCGGCTGGTTTGTGGTTTTTACTGTTGTAGTTTCCAGGTTGGGTACGGCTACGGGTTCAACTGTTCGTGCAGTTGAAATTACATTTTCAATAGGAGCAGTTAACGATATGGAGGATTAGAAGTCTTGTACACCACGCCAAGCCCCGTATGTTGTTCAGCCTCACACATCCGCCTGCCCATAGCTATTCCAAACTTCCCGAAGTTTCCGGCAGCTCTTTTAACTGGGAGCATCCTATGACATTTAGGATTCGAAGCCTTGTACACTGTGCCAATCCCCGTATGTTCTTCAGCTTCACGCATCCGGCTGTCCACAACTCCTCCAAACATTCCGGCAGGGGTTCCTGCGAAAACGAAATGTTCACGTCTTTCAAACATGCTAAAGATATTTATATGGGTATCTTTATTTTCTTCTACATAAACTTTCTAATTCATTAGCGACAAAATATACAATGTTGACACAACAAATTCCTATTTACCTGTAATTCGCCTTCCCTCTCCCACAGTGTTTTTAATTTGCTGAAGGAGACATTTAGATATTTTAAATTCTTCACACCGACCCAGGAAGGCAGGGTCGAGTGGGGATAGTTTTGTAAATGTGTTAGAAAACCTGCACAGATGAATCTAGCTAGCAAAGGTTGAACACACAGCTTTGCAAAGCAAAAACATTAAAGGAAAATCGAAAGAAGAAAAGAATGATTAATTAGAAAATATGTTACAATGCTCATTATATAGCATTACTGGGTGAAGATCCCAAGTTAATGAACTATAGTGGGTGAAGATCCCAAGGTAATGAACTATAGTGGTGATCAATGAGAAGACTCAACACCTACAACAAGTTCCGGAGATAACTAGTCAGTTGCGGAGTTAAAGAAGGAGCAAATCAAGGAGTAAATCATGCAAAAGGAATCTTGCATGAAATCCCATGCTCTAACTAAGAGTCCGCATGTAGATGTGTAGTAGTTGCATGTAGTTGCATGCTTTAACTAAGAGTCCGCATGTAGTTGCATGTAGTTGCATGCTATAACTGGGAGTCTGCATGTAGGTGTAGTAGTTCCAACAAAGAGGACATAACTACTTTGGAAATAAATTTCAACCTTTGGTTTGTGTATACCCCTAAGAATATTTTAGAATATTCTATGCATCACATTTGCTTAATATTAAGAAAGTATTATATTTATTTTTTTCAAAAACGTTTAATTAGGTTGACTTTAATTTGGGGTTAGTTTTAATGTTAGATTAAAAATAATTTATCTAATTGTGGGATGTTGCCACCAAGATTATACCAGCGAAACTTATTGTCTATGTAACTGTTTTTATCCCTTACAATTAACTTCCAACCTCAACTCTTTTCCATGTGATTTAAACTTGAAACTTCAAAAGGACTAAACCTCATAGAAACCAAAATTGTATATACCTAGTAGATTATAATAGTTAAAATGAGAATAATAAAATTTATTTTGAAATAATTATGTCAAATAGGAAAATAATTTTGGAAATTGCTTCCAAAATATAATTTTTTTTTAATAATAAGAAATACATAAATGGAAAAAGATTTTATATTTCATGAAATTCACATATACTTTATAGTTGTAAAAAAAATGATGGATTAAACTCTAAACTTAATGAATGATATTTTTATATCATTCCATTGTTTCCTCTATAGTTTTAAATATTCTAATTGTGAGCAAGTGTCTAGGTATTTTCTAATAATAAATATACTTGGATACATGATCTTCCATGTTTAAAACATAAACAATTGGCTTTTGTCAAGCATTCATTTTTTTATGTTCTCAATGGATCTAAAAATATAACATAAACCCTTAATCTCGAAAACAAACCAAAATAATAGCACATAATAATTAACATAAAATTTGTAAATAAATAATTTGAGAATGAGTAAGAACAAATATTATTTTTTATGGAAGTAGTGTACTCTTCAAGTAATGCTTGATATAATCACAATAAATTTTATTATGCCTCATTAGATTTCTTACATTACATTAGATAACATTCGCTATCTCCTAACTAATTCACTTGAGTTGTTGAAGGAACAAGATATTTTCAGCTTAGATTTGATACTTTCCACAAATTAGTGATTTGATCCATATTTAGTGGATCTCAACTAAACCATCATATTATATAAAGATGATCTTTGTAAATGGAAGAACATGTAGAGATAGTGAGAGTGTGTGTATGAGAGGAGTTGTGATGTGAGAAGAGGCTTCAGAGATCAAGAGGAGATTGGGCAATACATTCCCAATTGTACAAGTATCCACCCTGTTTCAATATTTGATTAGTTCTTGGAGTTCTTGAATTGTTTGGGGATTGAGTAATTTGTAACTTCACATGTGTGCTTATATTTATATGAGTGTCATTGTGCAAACCATTATTGTGTTGAGCAGATCAAGCATGTTTTTCTTCTTATTAGAAACAAAGTAACATACAATGGCAAGAGGACCAGTCTTTGTTTTGTTACGTATTCTATTCTCTGAGTTGAACTTTGGTATATTATAGGTTGTTATATTAAAAAAATTCGTTTCTCTTATTTTAACCCTTGAAGGAATTTAAATAAGTTTTAAAGTGATTAAAGCCAAATCAACTTTTTTGTACACGTAAGGGAAGAAACTTTGTGGTGGATTGATCTAGTCAAGGTTTAAACTTCAGAATTTAATATTAATTCCATTTCATATTAGGTAACTAGTAATTGTGAAAGATTCAATTTGAATATACATGAAAGTTTCTAACATGGGGTTCAATTTAGGTTTGCAAGTCATCTCATTTTGGGGTGTATATCAAGAAATATTATATTGAATTCAATGCCTTACAACGTGGAAGTTGCACAAAAATTCCAACTTTTCCAAAGCATGCATTAGTTGATGAAAATGATAAATTGTTCACAGCATAATTCTTAATCTAACAATTTGTTTATTTGAGTCCAACAAAAGTGTAACTACGAGCCTTTATCCAGATCGAAGTTAAGCCAAATTAGAATAAAAGGTATACAATAGTAAATATATCCAAGTGTAATCATAAGTCCAAAAATGGGCCATCAACTGGATATTCAGATCATGAAAGTATCTGACTTGAGCCTAATTGGGAGTTAAACAAGGAGCTAGATATTTGAATCCATAGATCAAGGAGCTAGTGGAAAATTATCCAAATGGTAAAAGGTATCTGAGTGTGAAAATATTATCTGTGGACCCCACCACAAGCTACAGATTGGATTCCAGATTGTGGGTATTGAGTAGGATTAAACAAGGGCCATTAATTACATTTGAACTAATGGGGGAGATCTTCATGAAAATATAGTGCCATATGTTTTCCTTCTTGTGTTCCAAGATCTGATATTCTATACCATGATCTATCAACTATATTAAATGGAACCCTTCATGTTACTTGTTATGTAACTTATCATTACATTAAGGTTTGTTCCATTGGAGGAAACATCAATATTTTATAGGACGAAATGCTTTTTGGTTACACACTCACCATCACGCACGGTTTTGCAACCTAATGTTGGTTTGGCACCTAAGTGTTAGGGATTCAAATTTGAGTTTCTACATAGTGCTTGTTAACATTGTGATTCAATGATGATGGTGTATTAAATTTGATTTGTATTCATGATTTAAGGGATTTTAAAACAATCCTAAAAACAAGATATTGAAGCACGATCAAGGTGGTTCGATAGAATCAATTTGAGACACCATGTATATAGGGAGAGTGGATGCATTGGAATCAATTTTTGTATAGAACTAGGTTAGATCCTACTTATATGAACGGTTGTGAGGATTTGAAGTCATCACAACACTAGAGCAAAAGCGTTGGCAAAGATAGTGGGTGATCAACATAAGAATCCAAAAGAAGAATTCAAGGTAGGAGATAAGAATAATAATGCTTATGACTTTGGAGAAGTTGTTAGAGTGATTAATTCATGATAAAAAATAAATTTTGTAATAGAAAGAGGACTTATGTCTGTAAGAATAAAGCTTCCATAAGGAAATATAGCACAAAGGATCTTATGCAATGGAAAGCCGAGATATAATAAAATTCATGCAAATTGAAGATAATTCTAGTGAAGGAGTAGAGCTCCATAGAATTGTTAATGATAATTTTGACGAAAACTTGAGAAGATTTGTAGAAACAATAATATTGTAGTAGTTTGCAATAAATGACTTAAAATTTATTGTATTTGCGTATCTGATGATATTGATAGATAACATGCTATTATCTTTTCAAATTAGTTTGGGTAGAGAAATTGTTGATTGTTGGTAGCAATAGAGAAAGAAGAAAGAAGTGTGGAAGAAACTATTGTAGCAAAAGAATCCATAACAACTTCCAACTAAGTTTAGCTAGAAATTGTTTAGACAATTCCACAAGATCATATTATGGGTAGAATTGTTAAAAGAATAACTAGATTTCAGAAGCCTAAGATTAACAGAGTAATTTTAATATTTCTATAAGACAGAACGAGTGATACCAACAAGCTTTGTCGAAGAGAGTAGAAATTGGTGTGGTATTTTGTAATAGGGTGAAAAAAAAGGCTTGTCACAACAAAGGATTATTTTCTTTTATGGTCCTTGAACTTAAAAAGCGATAAGAAACCAATAATTCTAGTTCTCTTCGAAGGGGAAATATCGATTTACAATGAATGCAATGTACAACACAATATTTGATCATCTCAAGACTAGGTTTCCTAAGTATGTACACACACACACACACACACACACACAAATGATTTAAGTATAATAAAATGAGACCATGAGGGTTTTGATTCTTGATCTAAAATGATCATATGTTAAAACTGATGTAGAATTGATTAGTCATTAATGAATTTAATATTAACTGAAAGTGGGAAACCGAGAGAATTGCTTGAGTTACGATAGTTTATAGAACATAAGTACGATGCAAAATAGAAGTGAAAACAACAAAAACACAGTGATACCAGACAGTAAAATTGATTACGGAGTTCATCCCTGATGGACTACATCTTCGGGTCCACTTTCAAAATGGGCGACCACTTTATTAGGATTGAAACATAAGAGGTCGATTACACAGAGATTTGACCAAACTGAATATGCATGTAGGCACTTTTGGTCACTTTCAATGGATATCTCTCTGAACCAACTTTACAACACATCACAATTCCCAATTCTGACTCCAGATGCTCCTATTACACTGGAAACAAAAACAACCTCTAACCTCCAGAATCTGCATATAAAAACCAAAATCACCCTCCTTTTACTTCAATGAGAAAAACTTCCTTTTAACACCCACCAGATGCACTCGAACTTCCTTCAATGAGTTTAGGAATGAATCGGTTCCAATATGGGTTCTTGGAGTTAGGATCTTATCAAAGTTTTCCACCTTAGGCATTCATTACAAGGTCCTTGAATTAGAATAACCAAAACTTAATTATAAAAACCCATAAATAACTTTGGGTTAACTTCGAAGCTGTTAACGGTTACTGTGAGCGCGAATTGGGTGGACCGCTATCATGTGACCAAGTGGCCTAACCCTTGGCGGCCACCTGCATGGTTTATCCCTGCGGTTCTGGAATATGTTGTGATTACATTAACTTTGTGGTGAACTCCTAGCCCCGTTCACATGTTGCAACCCACGCCGTTTCCCAAACCGGATTGTTAATATACTCTGATAGCTTTATGCACATCTAGTCACATGTAGTCGCCGTCCTGCTATGGTTTCGATGTAGTTAGAGATTTCAGTTACGAATAACCAACACCAATTGACTCCACTCACACAAGCCGCGGTCCCGCAGTGGCTAGGGATGGCAGTTCAGGGACAGTCAGGTGATTTTGTAATTTTTTTTCTAATGTTTTTCAATATGTAAATGCTGAGGCTTAATATATATAGGTTTGTTTTGTTTTCAATACATGTTTTAATACATTGTTTGTTGTAATATGTCTCGATAGGTTAGAACATAGGGTTTAGGTCTAGAGCTTATGTTTTAATGCATTTTTGAATGTTGCATTAGGTTCTAGGTTTAGGACTAGGGTAGCATGGTCTTTTAATGCATTTTTTAATACATGGTTTAGTGCATTAGGCTTTGGTTAGGTTATTAGATGTAGATTGGGGTTTAGACTTTAATGCATAATGTCTTAGGTTTCAGATACAAAAAAAATCCATGTACATCTCTTTGTCACAAAGTGACATTTGTATCAACATCAGAGGACAACAACCTATATTGACGACCAAACCTTGCAAAAGGGAAGACAAACCCCATGTCGATGATCACCCTGGTGGAACTGATGATGAAGACTTGTCAAGGACCAAGTACAACACCATATCAATGGAACACCATGTAAAACCATAGACATCACCTGAACAATGTGATCCATAACCAACATTATCGAAACTGAACGACACTGGACTGAATTATTGACAATGACACTGAACTGAATGCTGACGATGACATTGAACTCTGACGATGACCCTGTGTAACTAATCTGACGAGATCCCCTTGGATCAATGCTCTCCACTTGAAAGCTTTTCGACCACAAAAGTTTGACTAAATAAATAGTCGATGAGGGTAGAGCTCTCTCACTTTCCACCTTGTCCTAATGGTGTACCAATACATTCGATCAATCACCTACAAGTGATGACCCTGATGATGCTAATCATGGCACTTTTTGAGTCGGTGACGTGTTCCATCCATCTGCAGTATGAACAACTTGCGACAATGGTCAAACAACCTGTTATGAACATGGCAATTGATTTCTTTCCATGAAGAACCATGAGTTAGTGATTCATAATCATCTTTGAAAATAGTCTCTATGGGATATTGTTCAATACCATTGACATGTATTAACAATCTATTTTGTGGAATAACAGAGACAATCAAAGATGTTTTTGACATCAAACTAGCTATAATTTCCTGGTTCCTGATTACTAAGTGAACTTGCTGCCATAAACCCATCAAACTATAACATGGAAACTGCTGCAACTTAGTTTGATTATGAAAGTATTGATCTAGCTGTTGATTTGTTTGAATCAATTTTCCCTTATTCATTAAAAGATGTTTCCATTGATTAGCACTTTCCCTTCATGCATAAGTTTCCCTTAAATACTTTGACACTGCTTTAGAAAAGGCTTTGAGATGAAAACAAATAGGCTTCCTCTCCACTTGAAAAGATGTTTCCAAACTGTTTGAAGCATGAAATGGTTACACAATATAAGAGAAATTGAACAATGAATTTCCCGAATACTGCCCTATATCCCTGTAGCTGTTAATTTCCAAACTTGGACTGAATTGATTCATTCTGACATTAGGAGGAGGAACTTTAGGCACAAACTATAATTCATTTTGTATTCCCTACTTATGAGTAAGATGTTTGGTTTTAGATAGAACTGGAATAGTTTCTATCTCTTTGATCAAACTATCTTTAAACTTAGTCTCATAACTTGAACAAACATCATGTTGATTCTTATGTTGTTCCTTTACACACATGATTACAAACCTCTTATTTGAACTTATTAGTCTCTTCATCTGATTAGCAACAACTAAATTCAAGTGATTTTTGTTTTGATGTGCCCTCACAATAAATTCAACCCGATATTTCTTAAGGTGATATTTATGTTCTCTCCTATAAAATACTACATCATGATCATAAAGATAAGGACTTCCTAAGACAACTCCACATATGTCTACTAGAACCACATCTAATTCCACTTCATCAGTGCAATTAGCTGTAATGGCAAATCTTAATCGACAATTTTTGGTGACTTTTACCTGAGTTGATTTATTTAGCCATCCTAATGGGTAAGGTCTTGGATGATTCCATGTTTTGAAACCCAAAATTTTAACTAAATGTTCAGATATTACATTGGCCTATGGTTCACTGTCAAACATTGTATCTATCTTTGTATGCTTAGAAGTTATCCTTATGTTAAACAATTCAACTCTTTTATCATCATTTGAAGGATTTATGTTTGATGAAGATGCAATAGTATTCGAACTTGAACCAGTATTAGAAGTTTCACCTGTCGTAACCATAATAGTTATCCTCCTTTCATCACCTGAATCTGAACCTAGATCTTGCTGGATTGCTGTAATTGCCTCCTTTTCATCCTTATCCTTAAGGAACATTTTGGGTTTAAGTTCTGGATGAAGTTTCCAACACTTAGATTCATCATGATTGATTCTCTAGCAATGAGAACAAGTAGGTCTTTCCTTCTGAGCTATCATTGATTTCTTTCTCTTCAAAGTGTTCTTCTCATTATTATCATTGGAATATTTTATTTCCAACTCTTTGGATGATTGCGATGAAAACTTGAATGGTATGCCACCTGATTCAATATGTATAACCTGAACAAACACTTCATAAAAATCATCAGGATTAAAGATCAATAATGTGTGCTGCAAATATGAATGTAAACTGCCAATGTATTTTCGTAAAGTTTCATGTGTATCTAATGAAATACCAGGTGCCAATGCTTTCTTTCTGAACTCCTGAGTAAACTCCTGAACACTTTTCCCTTTACCTTGCCTGAAATGCTACCAATCAATAACAACTTGTTGCATGTATCCTAAAGGATAGAATTATTTCCTAAGAGATTTTAAAATCTTATACCATGAAGAGATGACTTTTCCTTTCCGCTTTACATCTATTTGAGTTTTACCTTCCCACCAGATTAAAGTTGTTTCCCGCATTCTAAGTGTAGCTAACTGAATTTTTGTTTTATTATCAGAAATGTTCTAAATATGAAAATACACTTCTAACTGCTTAATCTAGTTATCTAACTTTTTAGGATTCATTTCGCCATCATAAATAGGTAACTCAAATTTTACGTCAAGTTTTAAAAGAGATTTTTTCTTAGGTTTCTTTTTTGTTACGAATTCTGCAGTGGAAGAAGACGAATAAGAAGGGGATGATGGACATGACATAGGTGAAGGCAGTTTATTAGCCTTGCCTTTACCTTTGTCCTTCTTCGATGTCTTTGAAGAAGAAGCTGCATCTCTCGCCTTCTTGTCTTTGTACAGTTCTCCCAACATTTGTTGCATAGTCAACAATGCTTGCTGAAACTGTTCATCACTCATCTTAGTTATAGTGTTTTCACCTGCATTAGATCCTGTAATGGTTGACTTATGAATGACTCGTCGTTTTCCAATCTATGGATCAATCTGCTAAAGGATTCCTTCTCCACGTTGCGATTTTGACTTCGTTAACGTTCAATGGAAAATTATACAAATGAAACCTACTCTGATACCAAATTATATGATCTAAAATGTTCATATGTTAAAACTGATGTAGAATAAATTGGCCATTAATGAATTGAATGTTAACTGAAAGTGCGAAAACTGAGAGAATTGCTTGAGAAGAAGCACTTTATGACAATTGATAAAACATAAGTATGATGAAAAACATAAGTGAAAACAACAAAAACACAGCAATACCAAACAAAAAAATTGAATACGGAGTTCGTCCCTGATGGATTATGTCTCTAGGTCCAGTTTCAAGATGGGCAACCACTTTATTAGGATTGAAACAGAAGAGTTCGATTACACAGAGATTTGACCAAACTAAGTATGCACGTAGGCACTTCTGATCACTATCAATGGATAGCTATCTGAACCAGCTTTCCAACACCTATGATGGTTCCCAATTCCGACTTTGGATGCTCCTGTTACACTAAAAATGAAAGCAACCTCAAACCTCTAGAATCTGTATATAAAAACCAAAATCACCCTCTGTTTACTTCAATGAGAAAAACTACCTTTTAACACCCACCAGATGCACTCAAACTTCCTCCAATGAGTTTAGGAATGAATCAGTTCTAATCTGGGTTCTTGGAGTTAAGGTCTTATTAAAGTTTGCCAAATTAGGCATTCGTTACAAGGTCCTTGAATTAGAATAACCAAAACTTAATTATAAAAACCCATAAATAACTTTGGGTTAACTCTAAACCTGTTAATAGTTACTGTAAGTGCGAATTGGGTGGACCACTGACATGAGACCAAGCGACCTAACCCTTGGCGGCAACCTGCATGGTTATCCCTGCGGTTCCGACAGTCAATCTATTATAGTTACATTAACTTTGTGGTGAACTCCTGGCCGCGTTCACATGTTGCAACCCACGTGGTTTACCAAACCGGATTGTTAATATACCTCGACAACTTTATGCACATCTAGTCACATGTAGTCATGGTCCCGCTGTGATTTCGATGTAGCTAGAGATTGTGGTTATGGATAACCAATGCCAATTGACTCTGCTCACATGAGCCACAGTCCCACTGCAGTTAGGGATGACGGTTTAGGGACAGTCAGGTGATTTTGTAATGTTTTTTAATGTATTTCAATATGTAAAGTCCGAGGGTTAATATATATAGGTTTGTTTCATTTTCAATACATGTTTTAATACATTGTTTGTTGTAATATGTCCTGATAGGTTAGAACATAAGGTTTAGGTCTAGAGCTTAGGTTTTAATGCATTTTTGAATGCTGCATTAGGTTCTAGGTTTAGGACTAGGGTAGTATGATCTTTTAATGCATTTTCTAATACATGGTTCAGTGTATTAGGCTTTGGTTAGGTTTCTATATGTAGATTAGGGTTTATACTTTAATGCATAATGTCTTAGGTCTTAGATACAGAAAAACCCATGTACATCTCTTCGTCACATAGTGACATTTGTAGTAACATCACAAGATGAAAACCTATATCAACAACCAAACCTTGTGTTCAACTGGTAAATCCCCTCTGCGGACAAAGGCGATCCCACTAGCCTAACTCGGGTCTAGCA
This sequence comes from Pinus taeda, assembly GCA_000404065.3. NCBI lineage: Eukaryota > Viridiplantae > Streptophyta > Pinopsida > Pinales > Pinaceae > Pinus > Pinus taeda. Next base: position 38,909 of record APFE030380857.1, on the reverse strand, counting down.
AAAATCACACACGCTACACGCAAGTTCCTAATTGCATAAATCAAAAGATCGATCAGAATGATCTACCTGGAATCCAACGCTATTTGTTGCAGAAGAAATGCCGTTCCCGTACTTTAGCTTTGGCTGGTCACAATCCTTACAATCCACGTAAACGGACACCTGCACAAGCAAAGAACAATACAAACACAAGCGTAAAATCTAGTACATGCAATTATATATCGGTCAGACAAGATATGACTCAAATATCATCAGAAGACACATGAGTGGAACCATAATGATAGTCGTTCATTATTCAATAAAAGAAGAGAAGGATTACAACCAAAAAGGCCTGACGTTGAACCTCCTCTGACTGGGTCAGCAGCTAAACATGCCTTGCAAAGTGACCTCTTCTCTCTCAATATTTCGGCAGCATAACTCCTCTATAGCTCTCAATTTTTACTATCAATCCAGCATAATCTTAGCTCACCTTAGCTCTAGCAAAACTTGTTGGTTCAATGCAGGGTGACAGCCATTTATAGATGGAGTAGGAGGAAGTATTCATTGTATCCGGACACCTACTGAAGATTTGGCATTGTCCCAGAATAGCCACTGAACTGGGTTGTCATGGATAGAAAAGATGACACTCGACCACTTCCATGGGATTTTTCCCCAGAGAACTGCATGAGCAATGGAGGAAAAAACACTTCAGTGCGCGCTGGCCAAAAATCATGACCAAATTTGGGTGGTGCGGGCTTTGTTCTGTGACAGAGCATCCATGGGTGCGCCCTTTTTAGAGGAACTGAGCTATTGGCGCGGGTTAGACACTGTGGACCCACGCTAATGGAAAAAGGGCACTTTTTAGGGCTAATCTTCGAAAGGTGTCTTCAGGGATTTTGAAGTTCATACTTAGGAGAATCCAATGCAAGTGTTTTTAAGATGTGTCACTGGTCACAGGTCCATAAATGTGTCCTCCAGTATACGAAAGTAAGGGTAACAAGGACGGTGACCAACGGTGAAAAATTACTGCGTAACAGATGCCCCCTAAAGCATGAGCCTCGAGAGAGAGAGAGAGGTGAAGTGCTTTACAAGACCATATCTAGCTGCCGCCGAGAATCTGCATTGAGAGACACAATATGATAGTTCAAATACATGATATATGTGGCATGGACGGAGCCATACATAAAGAGTACATGATGATCAAGATCCATAGTATGGGCGCAGCCATCTGGTTAGGATCGATGAATAGACTCAGGTATGGTCGCAGCCATCTAGTGAAAGAGTCATGTATCAAAATCACGCCTGGATTACAACAGACACAATCCAGGGTCTTGCGCTCCACCTCAACCCAAACACAAGTACAGATTCAAGCATGCGAAAATGTGAGCTGAAGTCAAACATGCATGAACATCGTCTAATTACCAGCCAATGATGAAAGCCGTTAACAGACGTAAGAGGTACCACCAATAATGACAATGGTCCTCAAGGTACTATAGGTACTGTCTACGGCGTGTGAATGAATGAGCCGATGTCGAACACCCGTAGAGTCATCCGATCGGAGGCCAATGAT
>APFE030380857.1:5250-37068 GCA_000404065.3 Pinus taeda | reverse complement strand
CACATCATCGACACGAGACGGGAAGAGATAATGTTGTGAAGTAAGATTTATGAACTATCAGACAGAGGTGGTTTCTTGCAGAGGTCAACTTCTCTTTGAACATATTGGCGGCATGACAGTGGAGTTGGTAGTATTTGACGTCAATAGATAAGAGGTCATGATGATGTGGCAACGAGCAAATGAGAGGTCAAATAGGATCACCCATACCCACGGAGGCAAGTAAAAAACAAAGTGAGATATCCCCACCCTGACACGAAAGCAGAGAAGTGCCATGTTCAAGAGTGACATACTGCCGACACGACTAGAATTACGGTTCCAAAATTTTCTTTTTCCCCTGCCATTTCTGGCGAGTACCCCAATTATTTTTAACAAGCTTTATGGGGATAGCATATGCTTGTGGTATAAGTTTGACCTTCGGTCAAATCCAACCTAGTAAAAGTTTAACAAGCCCTAGGGAGGAGAAGCTCAAGTCTCGTCATAATGACGAGTCCAATGTCGTCAGGGTTTAATGAGTCCGACATAGGTAAAACTCGGAGTCTTTTTCACATTTAGAGAGTTTGAAAAAGACACAGAAAAGAAAACTCCAAAGGTCCTTTTTCGTAGAGTTGTGTCTCTCGGGCCCAAAAAAGTGTAAAATGATGCCCGAAAGAACCACCCGATCATTACGACCGAGGAGTACTTTTCATGAGTAGTGGTTTCGACCTGAAAAAGTAGAAAAGGGGTCAAAATCACGTCGTTTTGTAACCATTAACGAGTTTGAGACGACAAAAACCCAGTAATCTTTTTATATTTTAACGGTCGATAAAAGAAATTAAAACGACCGCCCCTTGGTAACGTTTAACGAGCCAAGAGGGATAACTCGGAAATCTTTTCCTCTTTAAACAGTCAGAAAAGAGCTGAAACAAGACCTCCATTTTTATTCTCTTTAGCAAGTCAAAAAGGGAAAAAATACTCGGCAATCTTTTCATATTTTATGAGTTAGAAAAAGAGCTTAAAGGTGACTCGTCTGTGGGTTCATTTTTACACAAGTTTGAACCATGGATAACTCTGCTTGGATTCGGTTTCATGTTTACACAAGCTTGAAACGAAAAACTATGCTTGTTATAAGTTCGCATGCCCCCAGCATAATGACGCAAACGAGGTACATGCCCCCCAAGCTTCATTGCATTCAACGAAGTGGATGGAATGAAGGTTCACTTTCGAGATCTTGGAAAGACTCGACTTGTATTTTACGAGATCTTAATCAAAAGACTCTACTTGGAAAGGGAGTCGTTTCATTTTTTAATGAGGTTGACACAGTAAAAGAACTATCCTCATAACCCTTGTTTTATTTTTTAATGAGCTTGACACAAGATCAGGAACTATGCTCGGACAGTCCCAGTTTCATTTTTTAAGGAGCTTGACATAGGAAAGTGAACTATGCTCCGACCAGACCTAGTTTCATTTTTTAAGGAGCTTGACATAGGAACATGAACCATGCTCCGCCCGAATGTCATCATAATGAACAGGAAGTCGAGGCTTCCAAGAGTGGCACTCCCGATGGGAGGTTGATGTCTTGGAAGTCGGGACCCAATGCCCCCAGAACACTATGCACGATGGCGGCATTGTTGGATAGAGGGCATGGGATAGGTGGCCACGTAGTTGACCTGCGGGGGGGCAGATACAACTGGTGGATAAAAACTAGGAGGGGATGACAACTGCGCAGGAGGCACCAGGGGACTAAAGAACGATAATTGATCTATAGTCACAATCCTTCCATCGTGTGGAAAGCAAACCACACGGAAAAGTGAAGAGACAAGGGCCCCCATTGCATAAACATAATCACGACCAAGGAGAAGATTGAAATCTAAAGCACCTTGGGTAACCAGCACGTCCACATAGACGGTTTTGCCTCCCAAAGTAATAGGGAACTTTGGAAGGATCCCCAATGGTTGACTGATTCCTCCGTCAAACGCCATCAGATTCTGCGCAACAGACACAAGTTGTGGGGAGCCCAAAGCTTGCCAAGTAGTAGAAGGCATAAGATTGACAGATGCACCTTCATCCAAGACAGTGCCAGGTACTGCCGTATCATAGGCATGTACTGTAATCTGAAAAGGCACATGGGATGGAAGGCGGAAAGCAGTCAGGTGACGCCAGTCGAAGGAAACGACTGAACTACTTGGTGGGGGAATCGTATGATTGCCCCCCTGCTCTAAAGGAACCGAAGAAGGACCCTCTGAATCAACAGGGATAAGAGGGTCGTTTTCGGACTCAGGAGAATCTGATGAGATGAGAAGAACATGTTCATGACGCCCTCCCAAAACAGAGTGATCGAGTGGTGAACTCGAGTCGACACTCTTTCCGACCAATAGTTGGTCTAGAACAGGCTGGGCAGAGCCAGGTTCAGGAAGAGGAGGCTGGACAAGAGGGGAATTTGAACCAATCTCGTTTTCAGCAGGGGGACGATCTGCAGCTGTAGAAAGACGTTGATATCCAACCGGGATTTGGGGTGAGGGAGCCGCGAGACTTTCCAGGACGTCGGAGGCTTTATCCATGAGCGGACAAAGGTGAAGGGGATGATTGCCTTCACAAAGTCTGCAGGGGATTCGAATCTTCCCTTTTCCCTTAGTAGTTCCAACGGATGAGGTAGCATCGCCGTGAGCCTCAGTGGACGATGAGGGGCGGGCCGGATCACGAGACCATACTTCTAAGATCCTGGGGATGCCAGGACAATCACGAAGAAGATGGCCCTCCTTGCATAATCGACAAGGAAACTTAACCTTCCGCGGAGGAGCGGAAGGGGGCCCGACTTCAGGTGTACTCGAGGGAACAACAGTTGGATTTGTAGCCTCTCCCTTATGAGACTTCTTCTTCTTGTTCTTGTTCTTCTTCTTCTTAGCCACCTGGTTGTTCGAATCGAAACTTTCACCAGGCGAAGTACAAGAAGGAGACGTAGAAGTAGGCGTCGAAGGAGAGAGGTCCACCTTAGGTTCAACATGATGTTGTGCAGGTGGAGGGACTGATGGAGTATCAGCCGACACGGTAGGGACCAAAGAGGTTGAAAACAACCAAACAGGTAACCTGACAGTTAACCCTGGAAGGGATAACGTCACCATATAAGGAGCACCAACATTCCCAAGAGGAGGGAAATAACTAGGATTCTCGTCAGGAGGGGAACTTGGGTTGGTGAACCCGGGAAAAGTTGCCATAGCAAAAAGAAACCTACTCAAGCTAACGCACACAAGATCTAACCAGGTAATGTTATCGTGGCCAAATAAAATTTTAAGACACAGGAACTGAACTTGACCTTTTCATTTTTTAAGAGTCGAGAAAAGGACAAAAAGATGACTCTAGTCTCCTTCGAATGTTTAATGAGCATGAAGTGACAAGACGCTCACTTACACCTTTTATTTTAGGGAGTCCGAAAAGGATCAAAAGTGACTGCTCTGGAGATTCTAGGCAAAAGGTTTACCAAGCGATCCGTAAAACTGCTTATACACCTTGGCAATCGTATCAGAACCAAGGACTTTCCGTACTTCTGTCAATCTTCCTGAATGCTGTGTTCGGTGCGTTACGGTTCACAAGGCGGCAGACTCGGCTTCCTATGGATAAAGGATGCAAACCTAGTGGAGTCTCCCCATATATACGCGACGGTACATGGGAGCCCAAATCCGTGCTAGACCACAATTGAATCACACCAGGAGGAATCACCCAACCTTAATGCGAAACAAGAGTGACTAGGTTTAATGACACCGGAGCACGTCTCTAGCCTAGACCTCTAGATATTTTCGTTAAGTTCCAATGCGTTTTTAGATAAATTTGGTTTATTTTACGGTTGATCTTGAATTAAGTTTTGATTTCAGGTCCTACTGTATGATCTCTCAGAAATACTTAGATGCAAACTACATGCCAAATAACATCATTTCGTTCGATGAATTCTAACTACGAGAAGGTTAGGAATTTTTCAATCAAACAAAACGAACTCAAGCAATCAAACAACCTAATGCAACTAATGGTAAGGAAATGAAACTTTTCTTTTGAAAACACAAATCAACGAAATGTTCTTTTCCTTTTAACTATTAAATGCAAAAGATACTAGTTTGATTTTCTTTTCAATGGCACAAAGCACAAAAAATGATTTTGAGAGATAGTTACAGCAAGGAAAAGGAATAAAATCACTCGATGAAAAGACAACAAAGTCCCCAAGATACCAAAGCAGTTTTCCAAATCAAAGGAAAAACTAAGGTTTATGAGCTATGTGATCTAAGCTCAACAAGACAAAAAGGAATTCAACGGAGGAAGGCAATCGCTTGGAACACAATCGAAACACTTTCAACAATCACCGAAGAAATGTGAAAGGAAAATCTAAAGTTGGCTGGTCAAACAAGAAAAAAAGATCCCGCGGAAGGCTTGACACACACACGGCCACTAGATGCCCTAGGGCTAGGGTGCGAAATCAATAGAGAAAAGCAAACACTCGGAGGATGGGGGTTACAACCAGTCAAACAAAGATTCAAAACACTCCAGAAACTGTAAAAGTCAAGGCAGAACACAAACCAAGCAGCGAAAGCAAGAAGGAAGGCTTTGCAAAAACGAAAAACAAGCAATAAACGAACCCTTGTGGAACAAGACTTCGCAAGCAAGTATCTCACAGTTCAAACAACATAAATCAAGTCATAAACCAGGTGGAAAGAACAGGGGATAGCCAAACCAACAGGTCCAGGAGGCAAAATTGAACAAAATTCAATTGTACAGGATCAGCGCGGGTGACCCTCAGCAACTTTGCGCTGACCAGACAACACGCGTAGCAACTTTGCGCTGTCAGCGCGGAAGGACACGGATTAAGGGCACTGGCCCAAAAACAAGGTCAGCGCGACTATTAAACGTATAAACGCGATGACAGTGAAGCCAAAGAAACAGATGCGCGATGTCAGCGCGACTGTTCTGATATAAACCGCGCTGAGGCTAAAAAACAAGCAAAATCAAACCAAAAGCTCCCAAACCAAGGCAATAGCTTTTAAAACAATTAAAGCATTTACCAGAGTGAACCAGGAAACCAAAAACAGAAAACTAATCCCCAATCTTTGGCAAGAGAATGACAATCAAACCCAAAACAAGGATGAACAACAAAAGACACAAGCAAGGTCCCCAGCAGAGTTGCCAAATTGTTGGAGAGGTAAATCCCCTCTACGGATAGAGGTGATCCCTACTAGCCCAGAACAAGTCTAGCAACAATTAATCAATGCTAATTTGCAAGTTCCTAGTTGCAATTAAAAGGTGGGTAATGAACACTACTTGGATTCTAGCACTATTGTTTGATGAAGAGACGCCGCTCTCGCTCCTTTGCTCTGGTCGGTCACGATCCTCCACTATCTTCGTAGATGGACACCTGCACATGCAAGGAGAGAACAAACACAAGCGTGAAATCTAGTAAAAGCAACTATACATCAGTCAGAAAGGATGTAATTCACATTAACCATTATAAGACAAATGAGAATGGAACCATAACAGTAGTCATCTATCTTTTATTAATCAAAAACAGAGAAGGTACAACCAATGTTCTGACGCTGAGTCCTTCTCAAGAGGGTCCAGCCAGCAAGTCTCATAAGCATTCACCCTTGGAGGTAGATCTCCCAAGACAAACAACTCTCTCTCTCACACAAGGCAATAAGACTTCATAACCTTCCTTAAGCTCTCTAGCAATCCACACTTAACACACCAACTGCCTATTAAGAGCATCACTAAAGCACTATGAATTCCTCTATGTCAAAAGCTATATGTCAAAAACTAGCTACTCATGGCAATGGTGGAGGCTTATATAGGAGAAGGAGTCTCCATGGATGGTGGAAGGATAAGCTTATCTCCAAGAAAGGTGGCTCATATGACGAACAGACATGCCATAGAAGGGAGGGCGACATTCACAAGGCCAACAACTAGGTCTAGAGTCATCTGGAAGGCTGGCTGTTAGAACAAACTCGCCCAAACAGGATCAGCGCAGGTGTATAACTGGACTGGCACGTTGACATCGCATCTCAATGATAAAAGAGGTCTGGTCAGCGCGACTTAATACAAACAGAGGATGCGCTGGTTATGAAATTCGATCAGCGCGGGAAACCCGTCTGCTTCCGCACTGGCAGCGCACCAATTGCACTAGCATCGACCAGTCAGTGCGGTTATTTCAATAATAGTCGCGATGATCCAATAAACTTAGGTAGAGAGGGTTTTTTGGCCATTTCAGAGAGCATGAGCATGATGGATTTGATTTCATGACACAGTAGGGAGACTGACAAGGAGACAATGACAATTTATTGTGTAACACTCACCCTTGAAATCCAATGCATGCCATCCTTGCATTTGGGTCGAGGGCTCGTGTTTCATTATGCATCCTATAGGTTGGGGTTTGATCCATCATTAGCTCATAATTATGGCAAATGCGCTCATTGTAGCCTATTGAACTACAAAAATGTTGGGGTGTTTGTGTATATTTCTGCAGCAAATGATAATTGTCCGTCGTGTTTCCCTCCTATCTAATAGATTGCGCACCATAAAGTAGGTGTCACACTTAGGCTACATGAACCTCTGGTCTCAGCAACATTGGCCCTCCTACTACCAAGTAGTTCGTGAATACTTGGCAGTGATCCTTGTCATGGCACTGGCCTTTGCATTTTGTGCACCATACTTCCGCGTGCGCCTCTGGCCATGGTGCCCTATCCTATTTCAAGCTTTGCATTTCCAAACACAGATTCTGTAGTTGCACGTGATTTGTTGAACTCCCAACCTAGGGTCCTATATCGTGGTCTCATGTAATCTCTTTGCCATCTCCAACACTTCAGCCTGGGTAGAAAGTTTCTACTGTGACAATGTCATCCTCAAGTGTGGTGTCAGAGATGCTACAAACCATGCATGATGCTATGCATCCATTAGCATCATATTGGCCTCGCAGATTGTACTCTTCAGCCTTTGGTCCAGATCCCAAGGGGTCTCGCCTGGAAGCATCATGATCTCTTTAAACCCGATGATTGACTGCGTCTCTGATTTTGGCTTACTAAATTCCCTGTTCAACGCGTTCTGGATCTCTACTATCCCTACGTTTGGGTGGTCATTAGAATGCTTGATATACCATGTTAATGCACGATCTTGCAATGCACTCACCAATGTAGCCTTCTTAATATTGTCATCCATGACACTTTGTGCTTTCCATACTACTCTTACCACGAACCAAAATTGGTCCAGATCGTCATTCCCTACTCCTCTGAATACTGGTAATTTGATCGCACTCACCATATTAAACCATGGAGGTGATGGAGGTGGAGTGGATGGAGATGGAGGTGCAGGAGGTGAAGTGGGTGGTAGTGTGGGTTGAGGTGGTAGCCGCGGAATCCGCTGCCTTAGCAAACTGACCGTGCTTCTCAGAGAAACCTTCGTGAGCTCGTCCTCACTCTCCCACAAGGGTGAGGTTAAGGGACTATTTTCTAATTCTTCACTACTTCCACTTCTGTAGATCCTTCCACTCCGTGTAGTCCCAAACATTAATTTATTCGCATAACCCACTTTTCACATAACAACATCTTAATCCAGGTATTCAAAGACTTAATATACTTACCTCACGATCCTTGGATAAAGCGTCACTCTGCCTCGCTGTAACTGACGGTCATGTCCACCACGAACTCAGTGATAAATCCTCCTATTATTTAGTTGAGCCAATGGTCGACAAATCACACTACCTTATCTTCTAAGGCTTCTAGTCTGCACGCTAATTCTGGAGTCCACACTATTGGTTCGTCGAGCCTACACCTTCCTTGGCTGTCTGTTAACCTCGTGATCCACTCATACAACTCTGACAAAAAATATGCAAAGAAAATCTCGTGGATTTTAGTGTACACGTAGCGATCCAACCATTGTTCCTTAGATACTCGTGGATTTCTATTTTCCTCCACTATGAACTAGTGAATTTTCTTATCCAGCCACTCTTCAATATCCTTCTTTGTTGGTTTCTAGTGGCACGACATCATACATCCCTTATGTAGATCTTGGTCCTAGCAACGAAACAATTTGTTGGCTTAGTGGGGCCTGACCCAGGTTCAGAAGTGATTTAGCCAAGCAAATCCTGGTACTACTAGCCCTTTCGGCAATAGTCCGTGGAGCGCGCATTGAGGTCTCACCAGAAGTAGTATGGGAGGGTGCTAGAACCAAGTTTCCCCACCCTGGGGATGTCTGATATGAGGTGATTGGTACATGGTCCAACCTGCGCTACGCGCACCTACAAGTACCCTGCACCTTGTGATACTGTCTTCACACAGTTCTAGCCGCAGTTCAACCCACATTATTTACTCAAGTCTTCCTTAATTAGTCTCTGTTAGCTGATTACTTAGATTAAATTCACATATAAGAAATCATACGAGTATTCATCAAGTGCATGCAGTATATAAACATAGTAAAAGTAATGTATAACATCAACATAAAGATTCTACAACAGATGCACAAAATAAACTTCTCTTTATTATCTTTCATTCCCAAGTACGGACCCAACTTGACCCTACACACTCAACTGCAGACTCTACTAGGCCTTTGCACACTCAGCTACAGAGCCTCTTCCTACCACTCTGATCCAATACATTTTAGATTCCACTCTATTCTCTAAGCATGCCTTCACTATTCTATCTACTCTCTACTCTCCTATGCTGTCTTTACACTTAGAGCCTCACTCTATTTATATAATCCCATGGTCCGCAGACCATGGGTAGGCCAACACAACTTTACATTAATTACAATTTTTAGGGTGGACAACCCTATGACTCAATTATACAATTCACACTTTGTGCCCATACTTTGCAGAGTTCTACACCATCTTTGACCAAACTTGGGCCTTAAGCCCCAAACCTGCTACAGGGGATCCCATGCCTAACACTCCATTAACATCACTAAGGACTCAGTTATACTGAGAATTTTTTAGCATACCCTCATTGACCCTACTACGAATTGGTATGTTAATGAGACTTCTTAAACACATCGTACATTTGAATCGTTGGTCAAATATTACCTTACCTTTTTCCAACTCTTAGTTTTTCATGACATGGGGATGGAATTATTGACCCATTTTTGGCAGAATACCACAAAACATATAGTGGACCATATCCATGAATGGCATAAATTTAATAACACTTGTAAGGTTTATATCACCCCTCCCCTTGTTTTAGATTTCTTCCTCAAACCACTTTTTCCCATTATTGCAAAAGATGTAGCAACCACCATGCCACAAAATGAAGGAGAAGCCATAGCCAAGGCTCAACAATTTGAGCTTATCTATACTAAATCAGTGTACCTCTGCTCTATAATACTAGATTCTCCTCACCTAAAATATTTCAATCAAGACAAACAAGGTTTATCTAACGTTGTTGATGGATTGATCAAGAACGTCACCTAATTTAACCTGGGGACCCCCTTCCATATCAAGGGAATACATATTGTCAATCTCCATCATTTTCCCACTTTATAATTACATTCATGGCACCAACACCATCTCATGTTGGATATTGTACCAATCCTTCTACACCTTCTTTTAACCCTCCCATGCAAGGGAGACAATACCTAATGCACACATTAGATGGAATGTCTACTTCCCAACCTACCTACAAAAATCCTCCACAATGGAATCCATACTTTCCATTTCTTTGCCCTTCTAAAAACAAAGTTGAACCCCATCAAAATGCAGGTGTTAAGTTTTTCCAACTTTCTTTTCCTTACTAGCAGCAGTCATTTGAAAAACTCAATATTGCAAACCCACCTAACGAAAACAAGAAGAAAGGAACGAAAAAGCAGAAAGGGAACCAAGGACAAGGGGGAACCAATAGAAACAAAAAATTAATGTGTAAATTGGTGGAAATCCCCCTAATAAAAACCAAAATCTAAACCAAGGTACTAACAATCTATAGAAAAAAGAACATTGGTCTTTGGACTAACCACACTAGTGCAATTTGTGGAGAATATGGCCACTATACCCACCATACTCCTCAACTCCTAGATTTGAAACACATCTGAGAGGATAGGGGGAAATTTAGAGCCAATCAAACACCTACCATGCTGTAGAAACCATTCCCCCATCAAGGAACTATAGCTACAAAACATAAGGTTGGTCCTACATAATAACAAAATCAGGTCAGGGACATCTTAGTTGATCCTGCGAGTCGTGATATCTACATGTAGGGAACATGTTAGGTCCCTATAATATTAGTGTGTTCCATTATTATTATTTTTATTGTAGCCCCTTATTGTTATTGTTGTGCCCATGTTGTCCCCATATTGTTATTATTGTGCCCTATAGAAGCCCACTATTGTTATTGTTGTGCCCTTACATTATTATTGTTATGCCAGCTCTAATTATATTGTGACCACTTAGACTCCTATATATATAAAGGAGGCCTTGTCATTTTTATTAGCCCATAATTGTTCTTTTGTGCAATGTAAAGGAGGTTGCCCCCTTGAAGATGCTACTTTTGAATTCGTTGATCTATCTCATTCTTCTATTTTGTGAGCTGGTTGCAAAACAATTGGTATCAGAGCTTTGGATTTTATGGTTTCACTACTTCAAACAAGTCATCGTGAAATTTTCACTATAACATTTTTTCTATGAAGCTTCAAAAGCTAAAATTACAACCCATTTGAGCCGAAATCATGATGAACCTTAGGACCAAATTTCAGATCTTGTATCGCTATATTTTCAGAGATATAAACTAAGGAAGTTAGGATTGGAAACCCATTATTGGGTTTCTTGAGTTTTATTTTAATTAACTTCAACTCCTACATGATTCATTGCCTCCATTAAAATTGTTATACTAATATTTTTTAACCTTCTTATATTAGGCTTTGAATTGCATAAGAAATATTTCTCACACTTCAGTAAAAAGGCTATGCCCATTTTCTCGAAATAAAAATTCAAGATTATGGAACTCCTCTAAAACCTAATCCCTCATCCCTTGTGACAATGCCAACAAATACAACTATGCCACCTTTGAAAATCTAGAAACCTCCCATATAACTTGTTTCAAATATGGTCCAGGGAACATTACAATGAATGTCACATAACTCAAAGGCCACATATAGTTATATAAAATTTGATGATATTTCACAATTTCCATCTGCCATGTCAACTTTGGAGGTTATTCAAACTTTTCCAACTCAATGGAAATCTGTCCTTTCTACATTAGGCACTAATGATCCTTCAAATTCAAAATTAATCACCTTTGACATGGAAAACATGGAATCATGAGTACCATATCTAATTGCATTCCAAGTTATAGTGATTCTCTAAAAATGTCACTATCCACCAATGCATCATTTATGAGGGGGAATCCACATGCATTATGTCCAAATCATTTTGGAAAAAGATAGGCTCCCCTGAAATCTCCATTTCTTCCATTACTTTGAGGGAATATTATGGCCACCCATCATCACCTGTAGGACTCTTCCAGAATGTCCCTGTCAGACTTTCCAATAAGGAAGTTCTAATTTACATTGAAGTCCCTGATGCCCCTCTTGATTATAATATCCTATGGGGACAAAGTTACATGTACATAATGAATGTTATTGCATCATTAATTTTTCATACCATGAGTTTCCCCCATAATGGGAAAATCATCACTATAGACCAATTGATGCATTATGAAACAAGGCCCTCCCCCTCACCTAAGAATATGTTACCCTTTGCCAAGTCACAATAGAATTAGTCACTTCCTTGAATGAGGTTGGCCTAGGAATATTCAAACACTCTTCCGTCCTTAGAACATATCCAAGAGACCTCCCTAGAGTAACATCCAATTTTGTGGCTTTTGTATGCGTAGTATCTACATCATCTAGTGAAGAAACTTATGACAATAATCCACCATAGTGATCCAATGATAATCTAGCATTCCATCCATATGCTATCACTAAAATTCCTTTCCTATACCACCCACCTAGTTTTGTCTCACATCAAGTGATGGTGACACTTACATTTCCTAACATGACTTCGACATTAACCATCCGGTATTTGGCATCACCTACCACATCAACTATGTCAGGAACAACACCCACAGGTCATGTTATTCCCAACACTCTTAGGGAATTTCTACCACCTGCAAACCCACAAAATTTCAACCCTCTTCTCTGTTGAGATGACCAATGGTGTATTTTCCACCAAGCACCACATTATCTCCTCATAGGGGATTTTTTTATTTTGATGAGGTATCGAAACCATCTTGCACCAGTGCCTCACCCTCGACAAAGTAGAATGGGTCTTGAATGACTTCCAGAAGGGAGCATGTTGAGGCCATTTTTTTGGGATGTCCACCATGCAAAAAATCCTCCATGCTATTTTCTTTTGGTCCACTCCCTTTCGATAGTGCATATAGGAAATTAAATGATGTGAATGTTGTCAACTATATGCTCACAAGTCTCAAGAACCTCTTGCTCCTTTACACCCAATCATAGCTATGGCCCCTTCTACAATGGCATTGATTTTATGACTTGCAATCCATCATCCCAAAATCACCACAAGTACATTGTAGTTGCAATTGACTACTTCATTAAGTGGGACAAAGCTATGCCCATGTTTAATAAAATTGTTGATACCCTCACTAGTTTTTTTCTTTAATTATGTCATCACATGGTTCAATATTCCCAAGGAACTTGTATCTAGTCACGGTAAGCCCTTGGAAAATGAGATCTTACAAGAATGATCTCATCTCCTTGGATTCATACACAATTTTGTTTGCCCATACTACCCTCAGTCAAATGGCTAATTAGAAGATATTAACAAAGTCCTCAAAATAATGTTGCAACATATTGTGAACAAACACAAAACGAACTAGCATCAAATGCCATTTTCTTCTTTGTGGGTGTACAACACATTGGTCAAAACATCCATAGGCTTCACCCCCTTACACTTGGTACATGGGATTGAATTTGTACTTCCCATTGAAAAAAGAACTCGACATTTTTTGCAAACGTTTTTGGTGGTTTTTTCCATATGATTTTCATTTTTAGCAATTTCACACACATGGTAGTTTTTCCCATGGTTTTTTAGATTGAGTAAAGGAACTATAGTTGTATTCTAGTCCTGAAAAGTGAAATAATATGATTCCATCATGGTTGTTATAGATAAAATTACCAAGGCTTCTCATGTCATTCCAATGAAGTCCACACACAAGGTAGCCAATGTTTCTAAGATTTACATGAGGGAAATTGCTAGGTTGCATGGTGTGAAATTGTAGGCAATTAGTTTAGACAAATATATGATGTTTACATCCAATTTTACAAAAGGATTATTTATGGAATTTAGAACTGATTTAAATTTTAGTATAACATACCATCCAAAGCTAGATGGAAAAATAGAAAGAGTTGCCTAGGCTATTGAAGACATGTTGAGGATGTATGTGATGGACAAACCATAAAAAATGAGAACAATATTTACACTTAGTGGAGTTTGCTTATAATAATGGGTACCTAACATCTTTGAATATGAAACTATTTCAAGCCTTGTATGGCAAGAAATGCAAGACACCAATGAGTTGGGATAGTCCAATTGACATGGCCACTGTTGGTCTAGATTTTCCTAGGGAAATGGAAGAGCAAGTAGGAAAGATTAAATGAAATTTGAAGGTTGCCTACGATAGAAAGAAAATTTATGTAGATAAGAACAAGTAAAATAGGGAATTCAAAATTGGTAACCATGTCTTCTTGAGGGTTAAGGAGAGGAAATGTTTCTTAAAATTGGGCAGATGTGCAAATTTGATAGTGAGATATTATGGATTGTTTGAAATCTCAGGGAAATGATTAGTCTGGTTGCATATAGGATTGCATTACCAACATCCATGAATTTTCATAATTTTTTTCATGTTTCATTTCTTAAAAAGTGCATTCCTAATGTTAACCATGTGATTTATTGGAACATGATTTAGGTGGAACCCAAGGGATAATTTTAGGTCCAATGAGTGTGAATTTTGGATGATAAATTAAAGGTTCTCTATAATTGCATCATCACCTTAGTAAAATTGTAGTAAACCCATTTTATTCCTAAAGATGCTACATGGGAGCATCAGGATGTAATAAGGGAGGGATACCCTCACCCTTTTGGATAAGATTTTGTATATATGTGTCTATATATTTCATCGATTACAGTGCCTAAATAAGGGACAGGGGAATGTTACACCCCTGCTCAACCCCTAGAATGAAAATAGCATGTATATGCATAAATAAGCTAGTGAATTGAAGCGTACCAAATACGTTGGTGAGATGAGGAAATATTTTGAGGGATGTTGTTCCCATGTGCATGTGCACATATGTGTTGTGGGGGTCATTGTTCTCATGTGCATGAGTGTTTTTTGTTTTGTGTTCATTAAGTGGGCCAAAGCTATGCCCTTGTTTAATAAAATTGTCAATACCATCACTATTCCTAATGTTAACCATGTGATTTATTGGAACATGATTTAGGTGGAACCCAAGGGATAATTTTAGGTCCAATGAGTGTGAATTTTGGATGATAAATTAAAGGTTCTCTATAATTGCATCATCACCTTAGTAAAATTGTAGTAAACCCATTTTATTCCTAAAGATGCTACATGGGAGCATCAGGATGTAATAAGGGAGGGATACCCTCACCCTTTTGGATAAGATTTTGTATATATGTGTCTATATATTTCATCGATTACAGTGCCTAAATAAGGGACAGGGGAATGTTACACCCCTGCTCAACCCCTAGAATGAAAATAGCATGTATATGCATAAATAAGCTAGTGAATTGAAGCGTACCAAATACGTTGGTGAGATGAGGAAATATTTTGAGGGATGTTGTTCCCATGTGCATGTGCACATATGTGTTGTGGGGGTCATTGTTCTCATGTGCATGAGTGTTTTTTGTTTTGTGTTCATTAAGTGGGCCAAAGCTATGCCCTTGTTTAATAAAATTGTCAATACCATCACTAGTTTTTTCTTTAATCACATCATCACGTGGTTCAATGTTCCCAAGGAACTTGTATCTAGTCACAGTAAGCACTTGGAAAATGAGATCTTACAAGAATGATCTCATCTCCTTGGATTCATACACAATTTTGTTTTCTCATTCTACCCTCAGTCAAATGGCTAAGTAGAAGCTATTAACAAAGTCCTCAAAATAATGTTGCAGCATATGGTGAACAAACATAAAACCAACTAGAATCAAATGCCATTTTTTGCTTTGTGGGTGTACCACACATTGGTCAAAACATCCATGGGTTTCACCCCGTTACACTTGGTAAATGGGATCTAATATGTACTTCCCATCAAAAAAAAAAACTAGGCATTTTTTCTATCTATTTTTGGTGGTCTTTGCCATCCGATTTTCATTTTTAGTGTTTTCACGCACATGTTAGTTTTTCCCATGGTTTTGTAGATTCAGTAAAGGAACTATAGTTGTATTCTAGTCCTGAAAAGTGAAACAATAGGATTCTATCATGGTTGTGATAGATAAACATACCAAGGCTTCTCACTATATTCCAATGAAGTCCACACACAAGGTAGCCAATGTTGCTAAGATTTACATGAGGGGAATTTCTAGGCTACATGGTGTGAAATTGTAGGCAATTAGTTTAAACAAATATATGAAGTTTACATCCAAGTTTTCAATAGGATTATTTATGGAATTCAGGATTGATTTAAATTTTAGTATAACATACCATCCAAAGCTAGATGGAAGACATGTTGAGGATGTATGTGATGGATAAACCATCGAAAATGAGAACAATATTTACACTTGGTGGAGTTTGCTTATAATAATGGGTACCTAACACCTTTGAATATGACCCTATTTGAAGCCTCGTATGGCAAGAAATGCAATACACGAGTGAGTTGGGATAGTCCAATTGACATGGCCATTGTTGGTCCATATTTTCTTAGGGAAATGGAAGAGAAAGTAGGAAAAATTAAATGAAATTTGAAGGTTGCCTAAGATAGAAAGAAAAGCTATGAAGATAAGAACATGTAAAATAGGGTATTCAATATTGATGACCATGTCTTCTTGAGGGTTAAGGAAAGGAAATGTTCCTTAAAATTGGGCAGATGTGCAAATTTTATAGCGAGATATTATGGATTGTTTGAGATCTTGGGGAAAGGTTGCATATGGGACTGCATTACCAACATCCATGAATTGTCATAATATTTTTCATGTTTCATTACCTAAAAAGTGTGTTCCTAATGTCAACCATGTGATTTATTGGGACATGATTTAGGTGGAACCCAAGGGATACTTTTAGGTCCAATTAGTGTGAATTTTAGATGAGAAATTCAAGGTGCTATAGGATTGCGTCATCACCTTAGTAAAGGTGTAATAGACCCATTTCAGTCCTAAATATGCTACATGGGGGCATCAGGATGTGATTAGGGAGGGATGCGCTCATCCTTTTGGATAATATTTTGTACATATGTGTCTATATATTGCATCAATTACAATGCCTAAATAAGGGAGAGGGGAATGTTACACCCTTGCTCAACCCCTGGAATGTAAATAACATGTATATGCATAAATAGGCTAGTGAATTGAAGTGTACCAAATACATTGGTGAGATGAGGAAATATTTTGAGGGATATTGTGCCCATGTGCATGTGCATATATGTGTTGTGGAGGTCGTTGTGCTTGTGTGCATGAATGTTTTTTGTTCTAGAGATGGTATCCCCATATGAAAATGTTTGATATTTTGAGGCTAGAAGGCCTAGTATTGTAATTATGACAAAACATGCATATTAATAAAATATAATGGCTACACATTGAAAAGAAGAAATGAGTATGTGGGGATGAGACTCCTTGGATGAGTAAAAGAGGCTTATATGATTTAATAATCATTAAAAGTGCACATGCAAATAACCAAGGTCTATTAAGTGGCTTGGGGAAGTGCCAAAGTGTATAATAAAGGCATGCATATAAAAGAGTATTCATGCAATATGATGAGAGATTATTTCTTTCCATCCATTTAGGTAGACGACCATGGAATTAGAGTGACAATAATGAAATAAAAGCCTATAATGGTATCTGGAAGACTTGTAAAGGCATTGGAACTCCTAAAAGTCATAGGGGTCTACAATATTCATGTCTAGTTGAGTAATATGCCTTAGAAGGTGGTGGAATATCTTGAGGGACTATAGGTGTACATAAGGGTTCCACTCTTAGTTGTAGGTTGATTGGGAACATGGACCTATTGGTTGAAGGTTGTTGGGTTTTCTACCTTGGCTCTGTGAGGGACTGGAAGGGTACGTGGAAGGCCCATGAGGAAAATGGAACTCCTAGAAGAAGTAGGGATATGGAAAATTCCTATATGGATGAGTAAGACACATTGGAAAGTGGTGGCATAGCCCAAGGGAATCCAAACATAGAGAAGGGTATGCACTAGGTGATTCATGACCTACTACTACATAATTGTAAGCTTGAATCAGGAGCATATCATAACTTAATGCCATTATCTGTGATGGAAAGGTTGGGGTTGCAAATAAAAAAATTGTACAAAGATCTATACTCCTTTGATTTTAAAAGGGTAAATTGCTTGGGTATGATCCAGGATCTAGTGGTCAATTTGGCTCAAATCCCAGTAAAAAGTGTAGTAATGGATATTGTAGCGGTTGACATCCCTGCAATATTTGGTATTATTTTGTCCAGGTCATCGGAAATGAAACTTGGGGGTTCCATTAAAATGGATCTAACTTATGCTACCATTCCTATGTTTAGTGGAAAGGAACACCGATTATACAGGGAATCTAGATTTGTTAAGACAGTTACAAAGATAGACTATTCAAACAAGGCTCCTGTGTATGCTAAAGAGAATGATTTTTCTTGTCTGCTATTAGAAGAAGATGATCAAATCATGAGAGACATCCAGGTGGAATGTACAACTCAACTGAGTAAATAATAATTGGACCATGACAAGGTATGGAAATTTTATTTTGATGGTTCTTATTAAGGAAATGGTGCTGGTGTGGTATTGGTATCTCCAAGAGGTAGCTTGATCCCTCTCTCTTTCAAGTTGGAATTTGAGGCCGGAAACAATGTTGTTGAATATGAAGCTTTGTTGTTGGGGCTGGAAGCTACTAAAAACCTTAACATTGGTTTCTTGACTGTGTTTGGGGATTCATAGATGGTGGTGGAGCAAAAAAAAAAATCAATGTCAAACCAAGCATCAAATATTGAAGTCCTACAAGAATGAAGTATGAGATTTGGTTGAAATTTTTGTCTTAGCCTTCAATATTGAGTTCTTGCCAAGAGAACGAAATAGGATGGTTGACTCTTTGGAAATTGATACTAGTAATTTCAAACCCCTTCAAAACCCATTACAAAGATATGAAGTTGAGGTAAGGTACAAACCTTAAGTACCTCGCAATGTGAAGCACTGGAATGTGTTTGAAGATAAGGAATAGATCAAACACTTTATGTAGGTTGTTGGAGAATTCTCAAACTTAGCAATTGACTAGGAGGACGAGAAGACGACATATGAACAATAAGCCAGTCGGGAGGAATTTATTTCTGGTAAAAAAGTCTTGCAACTCAAGGGAACCACCATCCCTAATGGGTTGGTCCCATTGGAAAGGATTTTAAATTCAAACCATGTGGCTGCTAAACCAATAGAACAAGAGATTGAGGAAGAGTTGGAGGATTGTAATATTGGCACAGAAGAAGACCCTAGAGTCATCAAGCTAGCTAAAGGAGTTCTAAGGGAATACAAACAAAGATATATTGACCTTCTCAAGGAGAACATGGATGTGTTTTCTTGGTGATATGATGATTTGAATACTTTTGACGCCAATGTCATACAACACAAAATTCCTTTAAAAGCTAGAGTGAAGCCATATAAGAAGAAGCTCAGGTAGATTAATCCTATGTTACTCCCATCAATTGAAAAGGAGGTGAAGAAACTTTTACTGCAAAAGATTATTGTGCCTTTTAGGTATTCATATTGGGTAGCAAATTCATTTCATGTCAAGAAGAAGAACGTGGAGATAAGGCTATGTGTAGATTTTAGAAATTTGAATAAGGCTTCACTAAAAGATAACTACCCTATAACTATGATGGACTCCCTTCTATAGAAAGTGGTAGGGTCTATGAAAATTTCCATGATGGATGGTTTCTATGGATACAACCAAGTCATTTTACACCATAAGGATCATAATAAAATAACTATTACTACACCATGGGGAACATTTATGCATGCCAGAATTCCTTTGGGCCTCATAAATGTTGGAGCTACTTTCCAAAGAGCGATGGATATAGCATTCGTCAGAGAGGGATAAATTTGCACTAATCTATCTAGATGACATCATTGTTTTCTAAAAAATAGAGGAAAAGCACATTAAACACTTCAACCCACTTTTCCAAAATCCAGGAGGTATGGCCTGTCTTTAAACCCCGAGAAATCATAGTTTTATACAAGTGAAGGGAAGTTATTGGGCCACGTTGTGGCAAAGGAAGGAGTGAAAATTGATCCCAAAAGAGTGGAGGCTATTAACAACATTCCATTACCATGAAATAGGAAAGAAATTCAGGTTTTATTGGGTAGAATAAATATTTTAAAGAGATTTATACCAAACTACGTTGAAGTCATAGAAATGTTGAAGAAGGATAGGGAAGTCAAGTGGACTATAGAAGCCCAAGAGTCATTCTCCAGAATTACAAAATATTTTGTGGAAGCCCTGGTCTTAGATAGCCCAGATTATTAGAGGCCATTGCTCATTTTTTATTTTTCCTCTCCTAACATGGTGTTAATTGTTTTGTTGCAGAAAAATAGTGAAGGAATGAGCAGCCAATTGCATTTTTCAGCTAGGTGTTGTGAGATGCTGAGCTAAAACATAATATTTTAGAATAACATAATTATGCCTTAGTCAGGGCTCTAAAGGATTTTCAGATTTATGTATTGCAATCCAATATAGTTTCTTATGTCTCTATGACTACTATGAAAGATGTTCTTGTACAGGGTGACAGTGAAGGCAAGAGAGGAAAATGAATTTCCAAAATTCAAGAATATGATATGGATGTCAAACCGACTAAGTTGATCAAGGGGTAGGGATTAGCTAAAATATTGTTTGAATCCAACTACTAGGCCTTGGGAATAAACCCTCTGGAAAATGAGGAAGGAGAAAGTAGAGGAGAAGAGGAATAGAAGAATATTGAGACCTCAACACAAAAAATTCCAAATGAAATACCTAGTCTCGCATTTCTGTAAGTACGTTGTCCATTATTTACTTTTTTCTGAACTTCCCGTTGAATTTTAATAAAGTTAAATATAGGGCCTTATGGTTACAACCTCATAAGTTTTTTTATCTCAAGTGGCTAGATATACTGGAAGGACCTAGTGGGGATCTTGCTATTATGTCTAGTAGAAGAGGATATTCCTAAGGTGATTGATGAATTCCATAGTGTTGGCATTATGATGCATGTGTTGTCCTTGATGGAAACTCAATTGTATATGGTAACTAGATGAATCTATAGGACATATCAGAGGTGATAGAATGATGGAACACATAGATATCAGAGGTGATAGAATAATGGAACAAAATAATGGCCAAATGTTTGATACAGGGAGATTGTGTTAGTGTTTTCCTTGATAAGAAACCTAACTAATGAGTTGTCCATGATGAAAACCTATTTGATGAATGGACTACCTGATAAAGGTATAAACAGGATGTGACAAAATACATGGAAGTTGTGTTTTTGGTTCAGAAGTGATGTATGATGACAACTCACATTATAATAGGTCAATTCAGAGGTAACATAGTAATGGCATAGAAGAACAAGATGATGGAACAAAGGATTATAGATCAGAATCAAGCAATTGAAGAAAAAGAATGTCTTAAGTTGTATATGTTGGTTTTCCTAGTCCAAATAGCATATACAAGCGGTTTCACAGAAAAAAACAGTGTATATGTATGCACACACTTTCACAAGAGGAAAAATGCACATGGGATGGAAAATTAAGGTTAAAGAATACCAAGGGTCCATACCATGGTATTGTCCCACAATATTGAGTGGAATAATAGTTACTTTATCCCATCTAAGAATACCACAAATTCTAAGTGTTGTTTTGGTTCGAGGTATTGAAAAAGGCTCTAAGTATATAAGGAGGTGAAGCTCAAAGTGTGACAAAGTGCAAGTAATAAAAATCTTATGAAGAGTTAGATCAAAATAAAATATACGTGTTATGGGTTTCTGATGCTTTGCTTGATTTGAACTAAGTATACACCTGAGTGTTTGATGATGGATGAGATATAATGATGGATTAGGATCATGATACTTGAAATGACTTATCATTATATGATCTAATAATGGGTAGGCTAGATCTGAGTGCTAACAAATGTTTTGTCCTTTAAATTCTATGATATGGGTATATCTGAAGTCTAGAATAATTGTGAAGTTATAATTTGTTATTTGCAGATCTATACGGTGGTTCACCTTGGTGAAGGCACTTAAACATGCTAGTTCAACACTTCCAAGTGGGCGTATGTAGAAGAAAACTTTGTTGTTCAGATATGAATGATCTATCTGATCAATGTTGCTATTTTACTTATGTTTGTCAATGATGTCTTCTTTGGATCCAAAAGTAAAACTGATTGTATAAGGATATTGAGTCTGGTTGATTGATTGATTGGGTTAGAAGGGTGATCTTTGCTGCTATGTATTTATAACTCTGTAATATGGGAGTAGATCTTCAGAATGTCTTTGGGAAGTAAAGCTTATGGTTCATAATTTTTATGATTCAATATCTTTAGAGGTATACATAGGTTGGGTTTTATAAAGTAGCATATACATGTAGGTCGTTTCATTGAAGTAGCATATGCATTCTGACATATGATTTTTGAGGTTGCAGTTGGTTCTGGTTGTTGATGCAATATTATGGGTTCATATCTATGTACTGGTTACACTGATTTGTATGTTCCAGTTGATTGGTTGAATTTTGATTAAGTGTCAGTTTATTGAGTTTTTAGTGATTGATTGATTCAGTTGTGGTTTATTTAGAAATTGATGATTGGGTGATTCAGTTATGCCAAAGGTTTTTGCGATTGATTGATTCACTTATGGTTGATTCAGGGATTGATGATTGGGTTTTGGTTCTATAAGAGATTGATTATTGTGTTTCAGTGATTGGCTGATGCAGATATGTTTGATGGTTGTATTGCAGTGGTGATTTATTTTGAGCTTAAATGTTACTATTGGGTCCAGTATGAAAATTTGATGAAATGTGGCCTACATATTGTGTTGTTGTGTACCAAGAGTATCCAGTCTAAAAATTTATGAAACATGGTCCCTGGAGGAAGAGTGAAGGTAACAGACTTTTGTAGGTCGGTGCCTACGTATTGGTAAATATATCAACCAGTACAAGAACTAGGGGGTTGAGCTCCCTTCCAGTAGCAGCTAGAGAATGAGTGAAGGTTGTAGCCTTCTATAGGCCAGTGCCTATGTACTGGTAAACATATTAGCTAGTACAAGAGCTAGGGGGTTGTAGCTCCCTTCCAGTAGAAGCTGGAGAACAAGAGAAGGTTGTAGCCTTTTTTAGGTGGGTGCCTACATACTGGTATGAGTTTGTACTAGTACAAGATTGTAAATTATATTAAAAAGAAGACATAGACAACATTAGTAGGTGGCTTTTCTCCCGCATTGGGTTTCTACCTAAAATATTGGTGTTCATGTGTGTTTCTTATGTGTGATGGTTAATGTTTATCTAATGGTTTATAAAGTACTAATGCACTAGCTGAATATAAACATATGATGGATTAAGAGAATGGTAAATTCATCGGATATACACTAATTGGCTCAAGAACAATTGCATGCACATGTAGGATCAATTCAATATAGTCGTGTATAGAAATCTAAATATGAAATGTAAAAATTTATTGATCTGTAAATACCAATTCACCCCCAACTCTCAGTATTTTTCCCAAAAATTGGTATCAGAGCGGGTCCTTTTGTAGAAGCTTGATCGCTTGAAGGAAATCCATCGAGAAAATGGGAAGGAAGCAAAAGAAGAAAACCTTAGAAGAAGAAGACATCTCAAAGGAATAGTTACAGCAGAAGAGACAATTGGCTATTAGGTGGAAGTAAGTATTCAGATTCAAAATCACCTTAGATTGAAGATGAACAATCAAAAGAATTATTAGGTACAAATTTTTGGTCTTCTGGTGATACATTTCTCTGTTCATACAATATTGATGATAATGAAAGTGATAGTGAAACAATTGAATTTTATCTTATGGGTGAAAGTGAAAAAAATATAGAGGAAGAAGTTAAAAGGCGCACAGACAAAATTAGATATCAACAAGATCTATTTGACAAAAGGGAGTGTACCTACAAAGAAGATATTACCAAGTTACGAAATCGGTTGGAGGAAGGAAACAAAATAAAGAAGCAGTAAAAAGAAAAGGAAGATCAAAGTCAAAGGCTGTAGGATGAAGTGACATCATTGAGAAATGAAGTGAATGAAAAGGATACAAAAACCAAGGAACTTATAGAAAGAACCAGTCAGTGTGAAGGTCTTGAAGTTGTGGTTGTCTCTCTAAACTAAGATCTTAAAAATTCAAATAAGTAGAATGAATAAGTACTTCAAGCATTTGAATAACAAGAAAATGAGGTTCTCAAATTAAGGAAACAAGTGGAAGAAGGAAGAAAAGTTGAAAACATCATGAAGAAGCAGTGTCTTGAAAATGAAGAGTAATATCAGGTTGAGCTAAATATCCTAAAAGATAAATTAGAAGAAAATGATAAACTTTTACGATTTCAAGATAGTACTAAGATTTTGGATAATATTCTTAATAGTCAAAGGTCTCTTGCCATCAAATATGGTCTTAGTTTTCATGAAACTATTAAAAGTGAATCTAGATCACAAATTGAAGAAAGGAATTCTAATGCAAAATTTGAAATTCTCAACAAGGAGATAAGAGGTCAACCCCATCAACAACCAAGGAAAGAAAGTCTTCGAAATAAGTCATTTACTCCTAATTATTGAAGTGTTAATTGATCTTTCCTCTGATGAATAATGTTGAATGTTTTATATGTCATGACTCATAATTTTGGACATGTTGCAACGAGATGCAAAAGTAGAATGGTTCAAGACAATAACCATCACAAAGAAAGATGATCAGCTTCCAGGTACTTTAAGGGACATTGTTTTTGTTGCAATATGTTTAGTCACAAAGCCATTGATTGCTTTAGAAGGAATATGAAACATATAAAATGTTATGCTTGTAGCAAGTTTGGGCATACATAAAAAGAATGCAGGGACAAGTCTATGGATTGTCATAGACAATATGGTAAGCAATCAAATAAGCAGATTTATATTAGAAAATCTAAAAAAGATGAATCCACCAAGAATAAAGAAATGGAAGATCATACAAGGTGCGATGTTTCTCTCTGCTCATTCAAAGACAAAGATGATAATGGATATGCTCATCACATGACTAGAGACACGAGAAAAATGGAGTCTCTGATGAAGAACCATCATGGTAATGATATTATTGGAATTGATGCTTAACAAAAGTTCTAGGACCAGTTACAGTCAGAAAATACTCAGGAGGAACTAAAGGTATGAAAATTCAGTGTTCTAATTCTCATACATAGATATTATGAAGATAAGTAACGTATATATGCTAGTTTGAAACTTCATAGTAGCATATATGTTTGTTTGATGAAGAAGCAGTGGAACAAACTTAGAAAAAGGGTCTGATATGGTTCAGACAATTATCAATTGTCTTTTCTGTCTAGATGATTGATAACTACAGTCTGTGGATGTTACTTAGAAGTGATTTTGACCCTCATAAGTTGTTTATGACTTGATGTATAACTAGTTGATGATGATGCCTTGATGATTCTTACTGATATATGTAATGATCAGATCTGACAGTGAACAGTTGGCAAAGGTTCAGGGGGAGAATATGTTATGCTTCTAATAATGCATTGTTGGAATTATGTTTAGAAGTCTTTGGTACATAACGATTCTTATCAATGGTGAGGAAGCTTATGTTTTTGAAGTGTTTAAATGATACATCATGTTAAGTTGCAGTCATGGGTTGCCTATGATAAAGTCTCAAATGATACTCTTATTGTTTGAGCCACATAGTTGTTATTCAGATCATATTTATGGATGATAGTGGATGACTCTTTTGATAATGCATATAGTACATATGGTATGTTTCTTACATGGAGATCTTCATAAGTTCAAGGAGAAGAACAAAGCTTGAGTACACAACTTCATTATTTGATGATAATAAGTGTCACTCATTTTTGCTATGTTGTTGTCATCATGCCTTCAAAGATGCATAAATTTCATATGATGCAGTTATGGATAAGGATTCCTATAGTTCGTAGCTCTCACATGGTATATTGGTTGAGGATTGTTGATCTTGATGGTATCAAGAAAGTTTTACAAATGACTATGAGCTCATGGTTTTCTTTTCACTTTGATGAGAAGATATATACATATTGCTATCTCTAAGATGGATAGATATTATGTTGGATACATGGATGATTACTTAAGTTTCATATTGTTGGTTGGCCAAAAGAATGGTGTTATTGCAGGTTTCATGAATACATACCTATTTGATGACATGGTTATTTGGAGACATGTCTTACTTAGTCTCATAATGATGATGACTTCTTACTTTATGATGATAGGTTTGATACTCACATATGTTGATTATCATGGTTGATTCTTATCAGATATGAAAACGCCTCAGTGATGATACATGATTGATATATTTCAGGTTATTATGGAAAGATCATGCAATTATTGTGATTATGTTATGGTCATATATGATTACTATGGTGTTTTCACATACATATGATATGATGTGAATGGTTTTGTATTACTTCTTGGAGATATGACATATGCTTAGCTTATTCATGGAAGGATTTTCCTCTAAAGAAATGGAGCAAGTTGATCTTGATAAGATCAAGAGGATAAGTTGATATCTATATGTCACATACTTTGTCACAGGTTGATGATATTAAAGGTACATTGTCTTATCTTGCGAACTGATGATGGACATATACAGGTTGTTGTTCTGGATACTACTGATAGATGCTTATAGTGCAGATCATATATGGTGTATGATAGTTGCTGATAATTATCATGGTCTTGTTTAGATATTTGGTATTTGTTATAAAAATCATTTGATGTAAAGGTCATGTAAAGACCTATGATGTAATATTTGTCATATTCAGTCATGTATGGACTTTTAAGATCATGTCAAATATGTAAACCACTTGGTTGGGTGGATGAGTCGAATTTGGTGTATCCCCACTTGGATGGGAGATTGATGTATGTATGACTCATTGGTGGTAGGAAGGCCATACTCACATAGTTGAGTTATAGAGTCATATTATTATTTTGAAAAATATTTCTATAGAATTTGCATGTGCTCAGGGGGAGCATGGATGGTATAGTTTATCTTCGAATATACTAAGGGGAGTTCAATTAGAGGATTCAACATGTTCCTAGGGGGAGAATGATCCGTGTTCATATTCAACAGTTCAGATATGGAAGTCTTCATTTAACATTGGTCAACCCATTTCCCTTGATGTCAAAGGGGGTGAGTAGCTTGGTGTTTGGAGATTAGCTTGATGTTTTGAAAAGCTTAATGCTTGTCTTGATGCTATTTATAGGTTGTGGTGACCAAACACCAAAGTGGTCGCCATCAAGTCCAAAGGGGAAGATTGTTGGCATTATGATGCATGTGTTGTCCTTAATGGAAAATCACTTGTATATGCTAACTAGATGAATCTATAAGACATATAAGAGGTGATAGAATGATGGAACACAGAGATATCAGAGGTGACAAAATGATGGAACAAAATAATGGTCAAAGGTTTGATACAGGGATTGTGTTAGTGTTGTATTTGATAAGAAACCTAACTGATGAGTTGTCCTTGATGACAACCTATTCAATGAATGGACTACTTGATAAAGGTATAAACAGGATGTGATAGAACACATGGTAGTTGTGTTTTTAGTTCAAAAGTGATGTATGATGACAATTCACATTATAACAGGTCAATTAAGAGGTAACATAGTAATGTCATAGAAGAACAAGATGATGGAACAAAGGATTGTAGATCAGAATCAAGCAATTGAGGAAAAATAATGTTTTAAGTTGTATTAAGTTGTATTCTCTAGTTCACCTAGTGCAAGTAGCATATACAAGTGGATTCATAGAACAAAAGGAGTGTATACACATGCATGCACTTTCACAAGAGGAAAACCATGTATGTGATGGAAAATTAATGTTAAAGAATACCAAGGGTCCATACCATGGTATTAGCCCACAATATTGAGTGGAATAATAGTGAATTGATCCCCTCTAAGAATACCACAGGCTCTAAGTGTTGTTTTGGTCCCAGGTATTGAAAAACGCTCTAATTATATAAGAAGGTGAAGATCAAAGTGTAAAAAAGTGCAAGTAATAAAAATCTTATGAATAGTTAGATCAAAAGAAAATATGCATGTTATGGGTTTCTAATTATTTGCTTGATTTGAACTAAGTATGCATCTAAGTGTTTGATGATGGATGAGATCTAATGATGGATCAAGATCATGATACCTGAAATGACTTATCATTATATGATCCGATAATGGACAGGCTAGATTTGAGTGCTTACAAATGTTTTTTCCTTTAAATGCTATGATATGGGGATATCTGAAGTCTGGAATAATTGTGAAGTTATAAGTTATTATTTGCAGATCTATACATTGGTTCACCTTGGTGAAGGCACTTACACATGTTGGTTCATTACTTCCAAGTGGCGTATGTAGAAGAACATTTTGTTGTTCAGATATGACTGAACTATCTGATCAATGCTGCTATTTTACTTATGTTTGTCAATGATGTCTTCTTTGGATCTGAGAGTAAAATTGATTGTATAAGGAGATTGATTCTGGTTGATTGATTGATTGAGTTAGAAGGGTGATCTTTGATGCTATGTATTTATAACTCTGTAATATGGGAGTAGATCTTCAGAATGTCTTTGGGAAGTAAAGTTTATGGTTCAGAAGTTTTATGATTCAGTATCTTTAGAGGTATACACAGGTTGGGTTTTAGAAAGTAGCATATACATGTAGGTTTGCTTCATTGAAGTAGCATATGCATTATGACATATGATTTTTGAGGTTGCAGTTGGTTCTGGTTGTTGATGCAATATTCTAGGTTCACATCTATGTACTGGTTACACTGATTTGTATGTTCCAGTTGATTGGATGAATTTTGATTAAGTGTTGGTTGATTGAGTTTTCAGTGATTGATTGATTCAGTTGTGGTTGATTCATAAATTGATGATTGGGTGATTCAGTTCGCCAGAGGTTTCAGTGATTGATTGATTCAGATGTAGTTTATTTAGAGATTGATGATTGGGTTTCAGTGATTGGCTGATGCAGATATATTTGATGGTTGTATTATAGTGGTGATTGATTTTGAGCTTCAATGTTACTGGTGGGTCCAGTATGAAAATTTGATTAAACATGGCCTAAATATTGTGTTGTTGTGTACTAGGAGTATCCAATCTAAAAATTTATGAAATGTGGTCCCTGGAGGAAGAGTGAAGGTAGTAGCCTTATGTAGGTTGGTTCCTACGTATTGGTAAATATATCAGCCAGTACAAGAACTAGGGTGTTGAGCTCCCTTCCAGTAGTATTTGGAGAACGAGTGAAGGTTGTAGCCTTTTGTAGGCTGGTGCTTATGTAATGGTAAACATATCATCCTGTATAAGAGCTAGGGGATTGTAGCCCCCTTCCAGTAGAAGTTGGAGAATGAGAGAAGGTTGTAGCCTTCTGTAGGTGGGTTCTGTTCGATACCTATACCAATAGGTTTCATATTTCATGATGGGCAAATTCAAATGCCAAATATGCTCTGCTTTGCTGACACAAAGATCCCATATTTCCAAGGAAAGGCAAGGTGTGTACATGCCTTCATTTTTATTAAATTTGATGGATGGTCCACGTCTAATCTATCAGTGCCATGTTTCAATTATGTTGTAGAATAGAGAAAGAGGTCTGTCCTAGACTGTTTAAACTGGGGATATTAGTGTTAGCAGAGAAGCTAAGGTTCCAACGGCTTAACTGGGGCCGGAAGAAATAAGGGTAGTGCTAGTGGCAATCAAAGAACAAGCCAAGGAAAAGAAAAGGCACATAAGGGTCGCAAGTCCAAGTGCACCCTCGAGAAAGAAACAAAAAATGCTAGGAAAATAGTTGGGTAGGTAGATGGGGTTGCAGAAGTGGTGTTCCTTCCAAGCTAAATTTTGCTGATCAATACAAGGAAAACAACATAATGGAGCATGTCTAACTTCCCTTCTTTCTTGATTCATCACTCATTACTAACATCCCTTCACCAATGGTGGTTATGAAAGAAATTCAATGTTTTTTTGTTGGTTCTTGATTCCTTTAAGAGCCACATTTCTTGTGCAAAATTCTTTTCATTCTGATCTACTCCCTAATACTAAGTTGTTTTCAAGAAAACTTAGTAATATCGCTCCTCATTCACCTTCCCCCTCCATATTAACCTCTAACTTTATTATCTAACTCCCTATGTTACCCTTACCCTACTATTATAACACCATGGTGTATAAACCCTAAGCATTCTATAAATATCCCCTCCTTGGCATTATAGCCATATGATTCACCACCAGCGAATCAAATTGACATCTGGTCAGTTTGAGAACCCAAGCCTAACTTCTCTTCATCCCTCAGAAACTCATTTATTTAGCCAACCCTTCACTTTGCCTAAGCAACCTTGAAAAAACCCTTTTTCACCCTTAGACCCGCTCAAAATGCAAATTATATGGAAAGCCCCACTTTATCCGCCTTATCCTAAGTTTGGGACCCATTCACGCTTTTATGCGAAATTACATCAAAAAACCCACTAAGCCTAAGTTTTAAAACCCATCCGCGATTTTGCAAAAATTCGTTGAAAAACTATGGTTTCCCGCCTTTTCTTAAAGTTTTCGGCTATACATGATTTGACAAAGAAATACATTACAAACCATGAAATTCATTAACATTTCGAAGGGTCCCGCCAGGCGCAAATTCCAAGGAAAATGATATTTTAAATACCCGCCCGACACCGTATCATCCGCGTAGATCTATGGCCCGTCGACCGTTCGATCAAGCCCTTTTTATCCGACGGTTGACGCGGATATCGGACCTGCCCCGACGTCTGAAGGATATCGTCCGATATCTGTCAGATGCTGACGTCAGGACGGGTCCACGCATCGCCCCCAAATTGTATCGGAGCCCCCTCTGATAGATTCCTTTCCGTAGCATAAGCGATCCGATATGTTACCACCGTGGTTTCCGGTTTTCCACCAATCCGCCTGCCTGCGTCAGTGCTGCATCACTGCTTGCGTTAGCGCTGCATCCGCAACCCCCGTCCACCATTGCTCCACCTGTCTGCCACCTCACCACCCCTGTGGACCACTCATTGGCCGCCACGTCACCGGATGACGTCATGCTGACGTTATCCGACCCTGACCCACCTGGTGACGTCATACTGACGTCATCCAAAAAAAGGCGCGAATGTCCCAAAAAAGCCATATTTTGTCAATTTTCGCGTTCTTTTTGCACTTTTTGCAAAAAACTGTTGTTGCGCCCTCTGCATGCATTTTACGACCAATTGCACCAACTTGCTCAAATCGACCAGGAGACCTTCGGCGCGCCTACCCACCTGCATTTGTGACCCGGCCCATCGATTTACCAGGTATTTATCCCTGCAAGTTTTCTCTAAGCCTGGTTTCTGTCTGCAAATAACTAAAAACTTACTTAAGGCAATGAAAACGTATAATTCACCGCTGAATTCCCTGCACCAGTTCCCACTTAGAAATTTAATGGTTGAAATTCAATAACCGAGCCTATTTACACAAAATTCTCACTGAAACCTGCATTCTGTTCGCGCAGTCGTGAACAGAAAACCTGGTACCTACACCCAATTGTTAAAAAGGCTCTGCCGAAGACAACTATTCACCTTCTCAAGTAATTGTGGGCAGTATTTCAATTGCTGCAAGCTTACCCTGACATCCTCCATTTCTCAAATTCACCTCTTCACTCAGGCAATACTCTTGTTGCCCAGGCTAAGTAACATTAGTCTTCATACAAAACAGAGTCCAAGTAACCATGGAGACTCCAGTTACACCGGTGGCCCTCAATGTTGCTCCCTTAAATGCCGCTCAGAGAGAATTGGAGTGGCAGGATTTTGCAGACTTAGATTACCAAATCTCAGAGGACTCTTCATCAGACAGCAAGTTCCACCTCCACCTGCTAAATGAGCTTAAGGCCAAACATGTGGATGGGATAGACATATTAGGCATTTGGGATTCCTTCCTCCCAATTTTCAAGCTCCCTCAGGTCAACCAATTCCCAGACCTGATTCATCTGTGTGCTGTCTGCTATGATCCCACTCAAAGAGCTGTGCTTAACCCTTCAGGCTCAGTTGTATTCTACATGACCACTGAGGCCATTAGAGAGATGCTGCAGTTCAAGACTCAGAAGAAATTGGTTCCCCTGTCTTTATTTGATCTGATAAACCAAGGAGCTAAGATGCTGACTGATGCTCAGATCACAAAGTTAAACCAATTATTTATAAACTTTGACACTGTGCAATACCCTCCTATCTTTGCTGGTTACCTCAACCAATTGGGTATAGACCTTGCAGATATGATCAGTTCCATCTTGGGGTACAAATCAGTGGAATATATTGATGAAACTGTGCTGGTGATGACGACTATGTTTGCTCCTGGAAAAACCCCAATCTTTTATGATTATGCCACCTACATATTAGATAAGATGCATGAGCAGTTCATGAACCTGTCAAGAGAGAAGG
>APFE030380853.1:16483-121037 GCA_000404065.3 Pinus taeda | reverse complement strand
TTGAAGTATAGCACCATGGAGAAGCAGGCTTATGCGTTAGTCAAGTCTCTTAAGCAGTTCAGAGTTTATGTGGGATATTCTAGGATAATTGCATTTGTTCCCCACTCTGCTGTAAAGGATATTTTAGTCCAGGTTGATTGCTTAGGAACTCGAGCTAGGTGGGTCTCGAAGATTCAGGAGTATGATTTGGATATTAGACCTACCAAGCTTGTGAAAGGCCAGGGATTGGCCAAAATCTTGACTGAAGGGAATGAGAAAGCGATAGGAATGATTTGTCAAAATGATTTGGAATTAACTTCATCAAAGCTTCAAGAATTGGGTCAACTTGAATGGTATAAAGACATTATTTATTATTTGCAAAATTTGTCATGTCCTAACCATTTAGTTGGCCATAAGAGAAGAGCATTAAGGCTCAGAGCAACTAAGTATTGCATTATGAAGGATGGTCTGGGTTGGAGAAATCCGGAGGGGGTAATACTTAGGTGTGTTGATGAAGTTGAAGCCAAAAGGCTTATATCTGAGTTTCATTCAAGATTTTGTGGAGGGCATTATGCTGCTAAGACTACTACCCACAAAATTTTGAGAGCTGGTTATTTTTGGCCTTCTATTTTTGCTATGTGCACAAGTATGTTAGAGGTTGCCAGGCTTGTCAACTATTCACTGGGAAGCAGAAGTTAGCTTCTTTGCCTCTTCAGCCTGTGGTCGTGGAGGCCCCCTTTCAACATTGGGGGCTAGACTTTATAGGGAAATTTAATGAAAATTCAAGTAATGGTTACTCATGGATTATAACTGCCACTGATTATTTTACTAAATGGTTAGAAGC
Source organism: Pinus taeda (assembly GCA_000404065.3). NCBI lineage: Eukaryota > Viridiplantae > Streptophyta > Pinopsida > Pinales > Pinaceae > Pinus > Pinus taeda. The sequence goes on along the minus strand of APFE030380853.1, from coordinate 120,214 downwards.
CATCCCTACAAAACACGCCACTAAAAAAGTAGTGATGGATTTTCTTGAAGATAAGATTATCACTCGTTTTGGTGTCCCTGCCAAAATAACCACCGACAATGCCAAGGCTTTTAGCTCTGCTGAATTCTCATCATTTTGCTTTAAGTATGGCATTGTTTTATCCCATTCATCAAACTACTATCCTCAAGGTAATGGTTTAGCAGAGGCTAGTAATAAGAATTTGATAACCATAATCAAGAAGATCGTAGGGGATAACAAGCGGGCATGGGACAATAAAATTAAATATGCTTTGTGGACTGACAGGATTACAAAGAAAAGTTCTACTGGGAAGAGTCCCTTTGAGTTAGTTTATGGCTTGGATGTTACCCTTCCTGTGCATTTGAGGTTACCAGCTTACCAATTGCTACAAGGTTTTACATCTAATAAAGATGTTGTGCAATGCAGGATTGACCAAATTGTAGAATTGGATGAAACCAGAAGAGGAGCATTTGAGCATTGTTGTAAAAATCAGTCTAGAGTAAAAAGAAATTTTGACAAATCATCTAGGAATAGAATGTTTTCTAACAATGATATGGTTTTGTTATGGGATCGCAAGAATGAAAAGCCAGGAAATCATGGTAAGTTTGACAGTTTGTGGCTCGGACCTTACATTATCAGGGAAGCAGCTGGACAGAATTCCTACCATTTGAGCACTTTGGATGGAGAACCACTCGAGTTACCTGTAAACGGCCAACTGCTCAAATTGTTCTACAAAGAAATTATCTAATGCCATGGGGCATTCTTTTTGTATCATATTTCTAACCTTATCTCGTGTCATTTTTGTTTAAGTAGTTTCATTTCATGAATAAATTGTCATTTATGTTCATAGAATAAATTTCCATTTTTCGCTTCTGTATTCTATTTCATTTGATGATATTTTGAATGGATACTACTGATATATGTCTTTTGTTGGTGGATGCAGATTCCAGGTTCTTGCACACTATCACTTCATATCTAGCATGCATCCCCATATGGAGCCAGATGTTGACTACTGGAGTAGCACCTGATGATTTGGTGAAGACTCCATGCCCAAGGATGATCCAGAGGACACATGTACCATCAGATGTCATCAGTCAACAAAGTTTTTTAACTCTCCTTCTATCTTCTCATCATCTTTCTTCTTTGTACCCAGATTCCACACCCTGCGGGGAATTGTAATAAGTGATGCTAGTATGATGTTTCTTGAAGTTGTAACAGGCCTAGGATTTGGGACTCAATCAGCAAACGAGTACACCTTGGAGTGTTTTTTTTATCCAGTTAATTATCCCTTCTTTTCCCTTCTTTTTCAGAGGCGGATAATTCTCTAGATTTTTTCACTCGTGCACACCCCAAAGCCGAGGTGACGGTTTGAAGATTGAGCCCCTGACACATCTTAGTGTCTGGGGTCGATGTATATTACCATACTAGATCACACAAAAAGTTTCGTGGAATTTGGCTAGGTCTAAGTAGGATTTTTTAATAGTTAAAAATTTCCCGCAAAACGGGATTTTTTAATTATTTTTTATGCAAAGGCATAAATAAGTGGCCTTAGGAGATGTCTGGGGCGTATGACCAGTCGAAATTCATCCTCAGAGGCCCAGCATTCTCCTAAAGCCTACTTTGGGGGTCAAAAAATGACTCAGAGTCCCTCCAAAGGCAATTTTTCAAGTGGCAGTGGCAAAAATGAAGAAAAAATTCAAAAAAATTGAATAATTGGAAAAATTTATAAATTTTTCCAAGGTCAAAATAAGTCAAATTTTGACATGGAAGTCAAGCAGAGAATCAAGGGTGATGTGGCAGAGCATGTTGGACCCACCTCATAAAGTTTCAGAAAGTCAAAGTCAAAGTCAAAGTCAAGTGCCAAAAGTCAAAGTCAAAGGGTCCCACTTTGAGTTCACGAGGCAAAGGAATTTTCAAAGTATAACTTTGATTTAAATTAAAGGTTGAGAAATTATTATAAGCTAAGTTAAAGTGGGACCCCACCTTAGCCAAACAAAAAAAATCTGTACGCAGTCCGTACAGAAGTCACCTCAGCCATTTTACGTGGGCACTCAGCATATTACGCAGGTCAGCATAGCCTCCACGCTGGCAGTCAAGGGTCAACAGCAATGTAACGTGGGTCAGCAGCAATACATTTAACACAAAATATACATACGTATTACTCAGCCCATATAAAGTCCGTACGCATCACCTACAGCAACTAACGTGGGCATGATCAGCAAGTTACGTATGGGAAATTAAATATTAGCAAGTTTAAACGCAGATATATTCCAGCAGTTTAACTCAAGTCAGGCAGCAATCCACGTGGTCAGCACAACAGTCAACTCAGCATTACGAACAGCCAGTGGACAGCAGCTTAACGCAGCAAGATACGTGGGCATACGTGGCAATTTATTCAGCAGTTCAACCAGCAGTTTAAGAGCCAGTTAGATCAGCATTTAACTCAGCATTTAACACAGCAATTAACGTGGAAATCAACAGCAGTTATCTTCAGGATCACAAACAGTCATATCAGCCACTTGGAACTTGACTTGAAGCATTGAGATCTTCACCATTGCTACTTGTCATGGTCTTTTTTCATTGGGATTGTCTCCCATTTTCCTATTTATATGAGCCTTGGGCTCTTATTGTAAATCATAGAACAAGCTATTGGGCTGGCGGAGACTCTGCCGGATTTTGTACTCAGCATTCACATAAATAAATAAAAGTCTTTGGGGTTACTAGCTTCTCTTGTGGTGCATGCTTTGGCACATGAGGTATACCTGTGTCGTTTGATATTCATTTGATTTTCATTTGCTATCTAGTTGTTTTTCTTTGTGCATTTGCCTGAAGGCACTATTTTCTAGGGAGGAGAGATTTGCAGCTATCTCAAATCTCCTTTGGGCTTGGTATATTTTGTACACTTGTTGTAGCTTGTCCATTCTCGGTTGAATGACAAGCTCAACTTGGTCTCTATATGCCAAGTCTCTTTTGCACTAACAATTGGTTTGCAAGTGTTTTATGTGTTTTCAAGGGATAGGTTGCCAGCGCTATTGGAGTGTGAGGACTTCTTCGGTCGGAATAGTCACCTCCAACGATATCGAAGGTCCCACAAGTTGTTCAAGCCAGCAAGCTCATTAGACACCAAAAGATTTATTTAAAAGGGGGTTTCCTGAGCCCTTTGCTTAGTTTCTATCTTGAAAAGTTATCATAAATTTTCTTCTTTCATTTGAAAGCATTTGTCTTCATCATGAAAAATATAAAATAAAAAATTTTAAATAAAAAAATTTTCCTTCAGGTTCTTAGATTAAATTTTAAATTTTGTTTTAAGTTTAATCTTTGTCTGAAAGGGTATAAAAATTTTTGTGGGAAAATTAATTTTGTTGCCAGATTCAGTTGTTTTCATGCTATATCTTTCACGCTGAGATCTGAAGTTTCAAGTCGAGATACGAATATAATATCTAGTTAATGGTTTATAACTCGTGGTGGTTTGAAGCATTCATCCTTTTTAAATCTTCAGTTGCTGGATATCATTTGGGTCATTCAAAGAGCACTATGATCTAGCTGATGACAAATGATTGCTGTTCACGTTTCATGTTTCTATAATCATCTAACAAGTAATCGATTTAATAACAGTCTCTTAAGGCACTGGTCTGCTAAAATCAAATTCATCTAGTGCTTATCTTATTGTGTCTCGTGTCTCCCAACCAACTGTTTGCCAGTTGGTCTTCATTATCTCATAGGGACCACCCCCCTTAGCTGCGGGAGACAGGCTTAAACGGAGGGATCGGGGATCAGAGTGACAGCCCCCGGTCTGAGCGTTGTTGTGCCAATCTGCGCCACAACAGGTCCATCTCTGATACGCACATAACACTCTATGCAACTGATACAACATGTAATTTTCAATATTTTTGATAATGGAAATTACGATTTTTTCCTTGGAAAAAAAGAGAAATCCTCTAAAAGAAGGGTGAGGGTTTTAAATCTAGAGGAGGGTTTACAAAAATATAGCTTCAAGATCAAATACCCTTCCTTAACGAGTTAAGAAAATTAGGAGAAATTATTTACAAAATAAATGATGAAACTTACAAGCGAAAATACCTCCAAAGGAATTTGATAATCTTCTAAGAAAGAATTCACTTTATCCTCAAGATATTTTGTCCAAGAGAAAGGGAATTTTCGCGCAAGAGGAAGAGAGATCCTTTGCTATGCTTGCGGCCAAGAGAGAATGGGCCTTAAAAATATGGATGACTTCCCAAACAAATCGATCTATGGATTTTCCAAGCCTCCAAACAAAGATATTGTCGATTTTGCTTTAAAACTCTAGACATTTAGCCTTCTTCGAAGGAGATCTGAGAAACAAGGTTTTAATCCACGAACAAAGGAAAAAGAGGCTTAAATTTTTATAGATTTGCTTGATTTTCAAACCCCTTCTTCGATCCTTTGAAATTGTCTTTCCAAAACCCCTTCTCAAGCCATCACAAATAGATCTGCGCAAATCAATAGAGAGGGACTTAGATCTTAAGTGTGAAAATATAGATCTAAGGAATATACAACTAATAAGATAGATTGCAAGCCTTAAGAGTGTGAGGACAACTATGCTCTTGGGCATGGAAGAAATAAGCTCTAATTTAGCTAGATATGACAAATAAAGCGCATAAATATATAGATATGAAGGTTTAGTGATAATACTCACAAGCTATGGTAAGGAAACTCCCTTTAAAATATATCTTTTTGCTAAGCCTTTGAGAGAACTTGATGTGGGTTCTTCTACTTCTATCTGCTTGAGAGTTGGTTTATCCAACCAAAAACTTATCCAATGCTCAAGACCTATTTCAAAAAAACTATAGATCTCTACACACTTGAAATAAATGGGTAGCGCTGATGAATGGTGTTGCCATTGGTGTCAAGGTCCGTTAATAAACACCCTTAATATTTGTCTAGATTACATTAGTTGGAAGCTCCAATGGAAGGATGGCTGGAAACCCTAATCCTAGGTCCAAGGTTTGGTTAAATAATGATCATATCATCAACTTGTCAGAGGTTTTTGAAGAAGAAAATCACTGATTTGCCTTGGATATCCTCGCCATTGGATTCTCCTTGTCGAGCCAACTCCGGTGGTATGTGGCATGTCTTATGAGCCCTCACTGTTTGAGGGATATTTATGTATGAAGTTGGACACAATTTGTGGGTAAATACCCCATGACGTGGTGATGTGTCAACTTCTCGTTGGTCAAGTCAAAAGTTGATATTATAAGGCTACCCACCATGAATTAAAATAGTTCTCCCTATGGCAAAAGATCACTTATGAATTATTATTTTCAAATAATCAAAGGTATATGAGGGTTTATAAGTTAATTGAATTTTAATTCTTAAGAAAAGCCCTTAAAAGGTTTACCTCTACAAATTAAATTTTAAATCAAAGACTATACCTCGGGATTTAGATCCCTCAAGAAATCTTTTCAAAACCTATAAAAGGGACTTAAGTCCTTCCTTTCACATGAGTAATTCAACGATTATCTTTCTTGTGCTTCTCTCTGATTTTTTTCGACCCTGTGTTGTAAGGATATATTTGAAGAAAGGATTAGATCTGTGGAAGTGCAAGGGATCTTTGTGGTGCGTTTTGTGGGTATCAGGGCATTGTTGGATTTTTATTTCTCTTGCAGTAAGGTTTTAAGGGAATTTATTCGCTGGGTTACTTGCCCTCTAGGGTATCAACTAGGGAATCATTTAGGAATTCTTTTTGTACCAAGAGGACCAATTTTTCTGTGGAATCTTCAAGGTTCAGTTGTGGTTGATTGAAGGAACCAACAAAGTCTTGTCATGTCTTGTATGGGTTAGTTTGTGACCTTTTTAGAGTAGTGAAGGGGCAAGAACATCTCGCGGTCAAGGGTTGAATGCTCAGTACGTTCTGAAGTCTTTTGATCTCTGCGATCTTGTATTCTCCCGCACCTGAGCATGATCCTTTGTATGCTGTGACCTAAGGAGCATGGAATAGGGGTGTCGTCTCTATCACTGTTATGCGGTTGGTTTCAAGAGTTAACAATGTTTAAACCAATGTTACAGGAGTCTCCGATCACTTGCGAGTACTCACGATTCCGACTTAGATCCTAAACCGAACAAGCAGATCTTGTTGGAAAATCAGAAAGACAGTAAATATTTTCTTTATCTTGAGCATTACTTGTGATGTTTCTTATTATTACAATTCTTTATATCTTCTTTCGTTAGTTTGTCAAGCAATTACCGAAAGCAACAACACATAAAACAATGAACACAAGATGTAGGCACCTACGAGGGCAAAACCCCCTCGAGGGGAAAACCCAGTCAAAGTAATTCTTCCTTTCAATAGTATTCTTTGAGACTCTTCACCCTAGACCTTGAGCAAACCTTCCCTCCACACCAATTCATCCTCCAGAAGATTGACATCTTCCCAGCAACTTCGACTATGCAGCGACTTGCAGTAGCCAACAACTTTCAACAGTAGTCCAACTTCGAAGACTTCATTCTCCCAATCTAGAGCACGAAACAGAGTGAGACCACCACCAAAATTTCCATTTTTCTCTTCTCCTTGGACTCACCCAAACTCTCATTCACTTCGGCTTCCCAGCAATAGACTTTCCCAGCTTCCTATTTCGGACTTCTGCCCAACAAACAAATTTTCGCACTTCTGCCCAGTATAGAGAATTCAAACTTGATGAGAAGTGATGCTCCAAATGAACTTGATGTCCTTCCTTTTATAGGTTTCTTGTGGGGTCAAATAGGGTCCTAGGCTGACTTGATCTTCCCTTAGGCCGACATGGTGTGGAGGTTCCATAATTCATATTTTATTCAATACTAAAGCATTTTACATGATTCAAAAGCCCAAGAAGGGTCTCCTTAAATGTACAATAATTCTATAGACTCAAAATAAATTCTAGAAGTACTCAATGGGGACTTTGACTTAAACCATGGTGACCCAAGCATGAATCCCATGTTTTAATAAGCCACAACAGTAATAATCAAAACTCTATTCTTTATTCTTTTGACAAGTACATTACACGATGACTCAAGTACATTATTGAAGATCGAACATAGTTACTTTTTCCAACACTCCGTCTTAACTAGGAAGGTATTCATAATGTACATATACAATGGAAGATCTCAAAGACTCAAACTATATGAACCGTGAAGAACTTTAGGCAACACAATGCCATGGACTAGATTCCTGACCAGGGAATCTATCCATGTGGGACTAAGGTGGACTCATGCTTTCAGCCCCTCTAGGTACCATTAGGCTTAGTTGCTAACCACCAACCCAAAATCCAGGAGTGTATCCAAAACAAAGCTCAATAATCAACACCACCTTTCCAATTTTGGAGACTCAGACATCAACACAAAGTGTGAGCCAGATGTCTCCCCAGCCAATGCTTCACTCGCAAAGCCTCAACACCCCTTGATCCAACAAGATCAAGAATGACCAATCTCTCCCAATCAAACTGATTGGTAACTACCATGCTATCAAATCCTTCGAGAGATTCACTTGTACAAACACAACCCCCATCAATAATATACTTCACAAGTACATAATCAAATACAAACCTCCGGGGTCTTCCAGGCAACAAATGTTGCTTCTCAACTTTCCATAGTAGGACTATCAACCGAATCTTTGATAGAAAAGTCCTCAATCATATTTCCTACTTTATATGCAACAACATATCCTCTGAGATTCATTTTTCAATTGATACCAAGCTATGCCCTCCCTCTCAACTAGGAAGCACCTCTTTATCCGGACTCCCTCTTAATCTTTAGGGAGATCTCTTCTATTCATGCTTCCTCCAAGAGATTAGCTTCTTCTTTTCGACATCGAAGAATCTTTTGTGTCTTCCAACCATTTTATTAGAGTTATCATCATCCCCATCATACTCATCACATCTTCACCAAGTTGAAGGTTGTGTACCTACACATCTTTGTTGAAATTTTCTAAGTCTATCCGTTAGAAATTTAATCTGTATTCTTCTGGCTTATTTCTTCTACTTGTTTAAATTCAAACAAGTTATTTAAAACATATAAATAACGAAATAAACACAATATAGTCTCAACATCTACATATCATCAACTGAAAGAAAACAAACACACAAGTGACACTGTTATTTTTGGACAAATGTCCCTGGAAAAACCCAATGCGGGAAAATCGATGCAACTATTCTGAGGGTTCATTATTATGCAGTATTTCCTTTAGTACAACTGGGTGCCAAACTGGCTCACCCGATAGAGAAAAATAATCCGGTAGTAATACCTCTCTATTCGGAAACATGTATTCAAAAAATCTGTCCCACGGAATCCTCCCCAACAACTCTGAAGCACTGCGTCAGCCTCCTGCTGCTCTGAGTCAGCCACAAAACTCTCTGTGTCAGCCCTCTGAGGCACTGCGCAGCCTCTGGGAACCTCTACGTCACTCCTGCTGCCTTCTGCGTGGATGACTCAGTCCCTCTGGCCTCCGCGCTGTGTCTGCATGGCTTGCTCTGGCTGTTGCTTCTCACTCTTTGTCTCTGCCCCTCACTACTAATCACTGATTCGACTTTGCTTAGCAATCCTGCTCTAGCAAATCTAATGATTGATCACTCTGGTGTGTTCTCCAACTGACCCTCAAGTCTCCTCTTATATTTTTCCTAGTTGGTCTTTCAACAACCGAGATTACGTCTCTATTCAACGACTAAGATTAGATTTGGCTTGATCCATGTCCTTTAGAACCTTCTAACCCAGTTTTATATTAATAGTAAATACCCATTAATATTTTATTTTTCCTAAGTTTAGACTTAGGAACTCCATTACAAATATTAATTATTTTAATATCTCCAAACCGAGTACAGTCTGGCCAAACCATTTCGGGGTCTTGGAGATCTCATGTGCTTTAGCCTCTCCACAAATTTTCATGGCTAGAGCACATCCGATGCTACCCCAAATAAACACTCTCTCTTAGCGAGGAATGTGCTCTAGTAATACCCCTCACTGAGCATCACTCCGATTATCTGGTACCGGTACCTGTGCTGATGCTAGGCCTCCTCGCCCAACATCCTCTGCACTGCTACATCCTATACTGCTACCCATGGCCCTGCCACTGTCGCCATTGCATCCTTACGACAACTCCCTCCGCGTCCGTGTTGCTGCTGGTCCTTTCTCCCAACATTGCATTTGCACTGCAACCCGCTCTCATCATGTTGCATTGTGCTACTGCTAACTGCTACTACACTGCAACTCAGTTAGTGAGAAGTAAGTAACTAATCCACCCAACTTCTATCATCCCTGTCAAGCTAGAAACACTCTCGATGCTGAAGCTCCCTCTTCCGCTAACAAGTGCTCCCTCTACTAACCTCTACGCTGTTGCAACAACTCCTTGCATCTCGCATCGTTGCAAACCTCTCTATGCCATCCTGCACTGTTGCAACACTCTTCGTGCCTCTCGCACTGCTGCAGCTTGCTAGCCTCGCATTTCCTGGGGACTCCTGCACTGTAGCACTCTCTGCTGCTTCATTCGCATCCGTCTCTACCAACATCCACCAGTCCGGCTACTCTCTCTTCAGGGCTCCCGTAGCAAGGTATAATCCAAGAGGTTGGGTACCTCAAGGATCCCACCCGTCATTGCCTGTAGTCTTCCTGACTACAGCTCGATGTCTGCTCACCTCTTCTCTAGAGGTACATGAGTACTCATGGCACAATCGTCATCCTCCTCAAACTCCTTCTCTGCCTTCGATGGCGTTGCCTTAGAGTCAGATGCCTCTCCCTTGTTCTTCTTCCTCGAACACTAGTTTGCATAATGACCCAGTTCCCCACAGTAGAAGCCCTGGACCTTGGAGAGATACTTCTTCTTCCTCTTCTCCTTCTTTCTTGCAGATGCTAGAGCTGCATCCTCTTCCTCTTCCTTCTTGATCTGGGCTCCTTTGCTGCTACTTTCCGTCTTGCTCAGCTGTCTGATTTCTTCTTGGCGAAGAGCTGCCCATAATTCTTCCCAATCTGGAAGACTCGCCCTGCCCATTATGCTCTTGACAAATGTCTCCCACTCCTCAGGGATTGCATTTAGTGCGGTCCTCACCATAAACTCCTGATTCGGCGTGGCTCATATGGAAGTCAGTTGGTCCCAGATCTCCTTCAATCAACCGAGGAGGTGATCTATCTGCTCCCCCTTCTGCATCTATTATGACCGCAACTAATTCTCAAGTAACATCTTCCTCTACACGGAAGTATGCTGGTACATCGTCTTCAAGGTGTCCCACATTTCCTTTGCCATATCCTTCTCAGTAATATGTTGGACCACATGATCCTTGACCCCATCAAGGATGATGCATTTCACCTTGGCCATTGCCTCGAACTTTCCATTTTTAGCCAGGTCAACTGGGATCGCCATTGTTCTCAAGGCGAAGGCCTTGATGTGATGTCTATCTAGAATGGACAACATCCTGGCCTTCCAGACCACAAAGTTGGATGCCCTGTCCATCTTGTCCTGATCCCTCAGCCCATTCATGGCCATCTCTCTACTCTTCTATTGACTCCTCTGAGTCTCTCTACTTCCCTCTGGAAGTTCTCTCTTCAACTGCTGCTGAGTGTCTCTACTTCCCGCTTGGAAGTTCTCTGGTAGACTCCCTCTGAGTCATGATTTCCCTTCTGGAAATCCTCTTGCCAATAGTCAAGTTGCACCTCTTCGATCTTCTGTGCACCTGCAACATTGATCCAGATTCCTTGGCTAGAAATTCGCCTCGGTAGCAAATCCCTCTACCTTGGTTTTGCCCTTTTAGGTATTGTTCGGCCAGAGTACCCCACCAACTTCGCTCCCACAAACTGCCCACAACTTCCTATGCCCCAACAATTGAAGGACTGAGCCTCTAGGCTCTACGCAATTCCGACACTGGGAAAACAACTCCCTCAGTGAACTGCGTCAACCCTCATGGTCTCTGCGTGGCTCTATGTGAGCCTCTTTCTACCCTCCTCAGCCTCTGCTCTGGCCTCTCTCTGGCCCGGACTGATGACGCAGTCCCTCTGCGTCAACCCTTCTTCTGTCGCTTTCTGCAAGGATCAACTTTTGTCACTCGGGACAACTGATTCTGCTTCACATGCTCTGCTTGGCTAATGCCTTCAACTCTCTTGTGATTTGCAACCACGCTCTGATACCATGTTGAAATTTCTAAGCCTATCCATTAGAAATTTAATCTGTATTCTTCTGGTTTATTTCTTCTACTTGTTTAAATTTGAACAAGTTATTTAAAAGATATAAATAACGAAATAAACACAATACAATCTCAACATCTACAGATCATCAACTGAAAGAAAACAAACACACAAGTGACACCATTATTTTTGGACAAATATCCCTGGAAAAACCCAATGCGGGAAAACTGGTACAACTATTCTAAGGGTTTATTATTATGCAGTATTTCCTTGAGTATAACTGGGTGCCAAACTGGCTTACCCGACAGAGAAAAATAATCTGGCAGTAATACCTCTCTATTCGGAAACAAGTATTCAGAAAACCTGTCCATGAAATCCTCTCCAACAACTTTGAAGCATTGCGTCAGCCTCCTGCTACTCTGCGTCAGTCTCAGAACTCTTTGTGTCATCCCTCTAAGGCACTGCGCAGCCTCCGGGATCCTCTTCGTCATTCCTGCTGCCTTCTACGTGGATGACGCAATCTCTTTGGCCTTTGCGTTGCCCCTACTCAATGTTGCACAAAACGGGGACGTGGAAGTGTCATTTTCCAAAAATCTAGGAAGCGAAGCGTCTTCGGAAGCATCTGGTATATATATATATATATATGTTTTTTACATTTATACTCAAAACAGGCGGAAGCGTCCAAAACAGGCGGAAGCACGCTTCCGAATTTTGGAAGTGCGTTTCTAGGGACGCTTCCTATACGAATCCGCACGGGACGCGCTTCGGGCCTTAGAAATGGCGGGGGGGGGGGGGGGGATGGTTCCTGCAACATTGTCCCTACTAGGCTCTGCATGGCCTGCTCTGGCTGCTGCTTCTCACTCTTTGCCTCTGCGTTGGTCTCTCGACACTTTCTCTGCCTCTCTGTCCAGTACTCACTGCCCCTCACTGTTGATCACTGACTCGACTTTGCTTGCCAATCCCGCTCTAGCAAATCGAATGACTGATCACTTTGGTATGTTCTCCAACTAACCCTTAAGCCTCCTCTTGTACTTTTCTTATTGGTCCTTCAACGGCTAAGATTACATCTCTAATCAACGACTAAGATTAAATTTGGCTTGATCTATGTCCTTTAGAACCTTCTAACCCAGTTTTATATTAATGCCCATTAATATTTTATTTTTCCCAAGTTTAGAGTTAGGACTCCATTAAAAATATTAATTATTTTAATATCTCCCAAACCAGGTACAATCTGTCCAAACCATTTATGGGTCTTGGAGATCTCATGTGCTTTAGGCTCTCCACAGAATTTCATGGCTAGAGCACATTCGATGCTACCCCAAATCAACAATCTTAAATAACAAGTACAAACATATCGATAGAAGCATGATGTTAGCCATATCAAAATCATGTAAGCATTTCAACTTTATTTATAGCAAATACCCAAAATTTTAAACAAGAGACATGTACTCTTCAACATCTTGCTAGGGACTTTGTTATGCACCATAGACTATTTCATAACAACATCCATTCCATCTAGGGTTTCAATATGTTTTCCAAAGGCATGACATACCTTACTATAACATATAGCAAACCCTAAACTATTCACACAAATATAGATCTTCAACGTTTCAAAACATATATGTTAGACTTCTCACTAGGGATTCATATAAATCCTAGATTCATGCATCAAAGTCAATCATAGCTTAACCTGATCAACTTTCACTAGGGATAGTTCCTGTTGTCTTTTGAGATGACTCTATGTCAGTTAGTCATGCCAGAGCATCTAAAATATTTTGTTGGTTTTAAATTTTATGGATGACCAATGATATGAATTATTGGAAACAAGTGCTTAGGCCTTAACAATTACCAAGCTAGATGAAGGGGCTGCTATTTGTCTAGCTATAGTTAATTGATTAAAGTGAATTAATAGCAAAATATGTGGAGGTATAACTTGCGAAATATTCAAACAGAATATTTGATTGGTTATAAGCAAAGAATACAGACAAACAACGTTTCATGTAGAACAAAATATATTCAAACGAATGCAGATTTGTATGACAATTAATTGATATAAGGGAGTTTATAATAACAAATAGTCTTATAAGCTAGTCCCTACTTATTGCTGATAACTTCAGAGGGGATTTAAGACTGACTGATACTCATTATGATCTTACCTAGATCTCTACATAAAGATTGGGATATGTAAAGCAATACATAATGAAATAAGCAAATATGAAAACTTACAAGAAGACATAACTATAGTAGGCAAATTTAGAGTCCTTTCATTAGCTTTGCAAATCTCCAGCTTGGTTACAATTCTGTTCTCAATGCTCATACAAGGGTTCAACCCTTAATAACCCTTAATAACCAGTTTTCTGTAAACTTCATCAACCTCGGTGTATTTCTCAAAAGTGGGCCTATTTACAAAAAGATGTTTTATTTCATGCTTAATAGTCAAATCAAAATCTAAAGCTTCTAATGCTTGTTTCCCTGTAATGTGCCCCTTTATACCTGCAAAGTTTGATTTGTTAGTGGCTATGGTATAAAGCTTCTGGCAGTATACTTCTAGACTAATCAACCTGTCATTTGGGGCTACTAATCCTTGCAATCCTCTCTGATTCAATAAATTAAATTTAAAATGAAACCTCTGGACCGAAGTCTTCAAGGTTTGACACTTTGTCTCTAATTGAGTCATCAAGTTCTTCTTCTGCAATGCCTTCTTGATTTCCAAGATGGTTTCTGTTCTGTCCTGAATTTGAATTTGCTCCATTTCGGCCTTGGTTTTTGAGTTAATAACTCTAATCATGTCTACAACCTCACTTGGTTTATCTTTGAGTAGCCTTTTCACTTGATCAATGACTACCTGACGTGTTTATGAGTTCCTCTTGCTAAAAAATTATTTGAATGGAAGGCTACACTTCAGTTATGGCCTGACTGATATCTGCCCATATTCTTTCCTTGGATTGGGCCAAGGTCTGAGCCATCAATGACTAACTCTGCAACTTTGCAATTCTTCTGTTCAACCTATGTGTTTTTCGCATTTCCTCAATACACAAACTATCGTTCTTTATTTTTTGAGCTTCCAGATTTTGAATTTTTTTATGAGACCTTTCATTCTCTTGCTTTTGGTGAGTGCGCTCCTGTGAGAGTTTGTTCAAATCCTTGTTGTCGATGAAGATTCCCCTGTGGCTGATGTAGACTCCCTTGCTGTTCTGGACACTGTGATAGGAACAACAGTGATGGGAGCCATAGCTAACTGAGTAAATTGCTCTTTTTCGTTAAGCAATTTCTCAATTTGCTCCTCCATGGTTTTAATCCATACATTTTGCTCACTTATCAATTTGAGCATTTCTTCCTTATGCTGTTCATTCTCTGCTATCTCCTTGGTCTAGGGGTCCTCTATAGAAGGTAGTTTCAACAATTTTCTCAATAATGCAATGTCTGTGTTCTTCTTCCTGATAATATCTTCAACAACTTTGACATCAATAGATTCATATCCAATTTTAATTACTAAGTCCTCCAGTGACTTAACCTTGTTGTCTTTAGCTAAAGATGATATTTTCTCAATCTTCAACTGTGACTGCACATTTGACAACAATTTTAAGTTTTGACAATGCCATAGCAGTGTTGGTCATGGTTGAGAACAACATATCACCAGACTGCCTATGCATGTCTATTTGATCAATTGGATGTATTTGATTTGCATGAAATCAAAATAAAGTTTCCTCATAATAAGAAGAACCTTTAGGAAAAGGGACTTGAGCCTGCAGAAAGGCTATTTGCATTCTTTCTTTCTCATTATCAAATGCTGTCAACAACGTATGCTGTGGTGCGGAAGTCTGCTTCCAAAACTGTGCATAAACATTAGCTTTCAAAGCTTCATTCTTGTTCTTGATTTCAAGGAAGTTAGTGAAAACATTTGACGGCTCTGTTTCACTTGCTCTTGCTGATTGTGTAATTTCTAGCAAGTTCTGTGAAGTAGAAGAAGAAGAAACAATAGTAATTACAGGTTCTTTTGTCCCTACAGAAACCTGTGAATCATCCAAATTGATGATGATAGGCTCCTTTTGACCTTGAGTTGTAGTAGTAGTCGTAGTGCCCTTTGATTCAATCCTTGATTTCTTCTAGTAATGGATGAATTCCTTCTCTCCAATCGCTGATGATGATGATCCTTCCCTAGGCCGCTTGTCATGTTTAATTTGAGAAGTAGGAGTCTGAAGAGTAGAAGGAGGTAAAACCTGTTCTTTTGCTTCTTGAAGGATATTCTCTTCCCATTGTTCCTGATTTCTAAACTTTTAAATCTCTGGCCTAGGTGTATGATTATGAGGAGTGGTTTTGATTTCCACCCATAAGTCTGAAATAATGCTGAATGGATCATAGGATCAGGTAAAGCTAGGTTGGAAACCCATCTGTTTCAAAATAGCATCTGCCTCTAAACCAACTGATTTGGTGTTACAGATGAATGATCCAACCTGTGCCTTTATCTTAAACTATGGTCTCCTCTTCCTTGAAATGAAATGAAGCTCATCCATGTTCATCATCTGCCTAATATATTCCAAAGAAAAGATTCTCATTGGAACAAATATTGGCAGCTTATATGGAGCCAAATCACAGCCATATACTCGGATCTCTGTGTAGTTTTGTTAAAGATACCAATCTCCTATTCTGACTTGATCACTGAGGTGTAGGATCCTTTTAATTTCTGAGCTGATCCTGGGTTCACTCTAATTGCTGAGGAGTTCTGCAACTGGGTGAATGAAACAACCTATGAAATCAGAGAATCTGAACTCAGTTGAGTTCTTTCTAATCAATGAAGTCCAGTGAATAATTGATTGATTCTCTTGTTGATCATCCTGCTTGTGCAAAACAATAGGCAACCCGTCTCCCTACTGAAAAATAAACATATGAAATATAATAGAGGAGTATTTAAACACTCCTTCAGTAATGAGGTTCATCAATTGCTCATGCATAGCTTCAGCCAAAAATTGGCTGTAGTTATACTTGAAGGCGGGTTTTTTTTAAGATAGACAAATAGCTTAGGATAGCTTCATCTACCCGTTGGTCTGATTGATAACCTAACAAGCAAGAAATGAGGGAAACTATATGTTTGGCTCTTTCAGGGAACATAGATGATGGGTAAGGAGGATTCTTCTCAAGGAGCTCAACATCCTTAGGGAGAAAGATCTCAAAGATTTGAGTTCTCTGAGGGAAGTCAGCTTGTGATACATGTCAATTAGGGCTGCAATGGAGAAAAAACTAAGGGAGTCACTGTCAGGTATGAAAAGCATTTTGTTTATGATTTCTGCAGAAATAGTTATCAGAATGTCTCCATTTTGAGCTACCATTGTTCACTGTAAGGGATTATATTTGGATTGGCACTAGATAACTAGGTCAGGAAGGGAATAACTATGGGGGAACATGTACAAGGGTAAATTAGATTCCCAAAGGTTTATTTCATCCTTAGAATCAAGGTAAGTCTGCTTCAGCCAATTGTGTAATTCGAACATGTCGAATTCACTTTTGGTGTCTGCAACTTTGAAGTATTGATTAGCTAATGGAATATGGTCCAGGTCCAAGGCATCAGAGGCCTTTGGGGTTTCCGGAGTTGCAGAAGCGCTGACAGAGGGTTTATCCTTTTTCTTGGGAGCCATGGGTATAACAGAGCTGTAATGGTGCAGGGTAGAAAAATGGAGAGGTAGCTAAGAGGATACTTCCAGTTACAGTCTCGGCTAAACAGAGAATTTACAGACAAGAGCAGTGAATAGAACTGTAGAAGAAGGCAAATGTAACGGGGGAAATGGATATTTAATAGGGATTTAGGACGACCGTTACATAAGAGGTCGTTGTTGAATGGCTAATTGGAAAACTAATGCATTAACAGGAAGGAAGAGCAGCAACGAGAAGGCATTAATAGTGGCAATGGATACGCGGGAATGATTAAGAGATATTGGGCAAGGGCATGTGGCATAGAGTGATTGAAGGAGAATGGTGCGGGAGGAGTGATCGTTGGTGCGGTATCGGGAAGTGCGGGAGTGCGGATGGCGGATTTTAGAGGGGGGTAGTGGTAAATGGTTTGGAACAAGGGGGGTGCGAAGTGTTGAGGGAGCGACACATAGGTGAGGGTTTCGCGCTGGCAAAACTGTTTTTCGCACCCTTCCCTCGTTATCTCATTTCGTAGTGAGGGGGTGCGAAGAGCTTCCCCGCCGTTGATCTGGGTGGGGAGGCTAATAACCGTTGATCTTCACCTGAAGCTTAACACATGTCGACAAATAATTTTGTCGTTTTATGACTTTGGTTTAAAAGCATAAGAAACATATTTATTTATAATAATTAATCACCCCTTTTACACGGTAATTAAACAATAATGAAATTTAATCTAGGGGTGCGTTTAGGCTAGTTGCCCCTTTAAACTATTTAACTAATCTAAACCTAATTTATATGACTTTAGGCCAATTTTTAAGCATATTAGGCCTTTTATTTGTCCTACTTTAACCTAATTTCTAATTGTCAACCAAGATTAAACTGTTTGGTTGAATTTATTCTCTAGTCTAGAACAAAAATTTAAATGATTTGATTAAGATTAAATAGTTTGATTCAGATCAGAAGAAAAGGTTGTGGCATAAAAACAAGCTGCACACAAACCTTTATTATTACAAATGGAATTTATTCATGAAGGCGTACTTAAACAAGCACACTTATTCAAATCTTTTTGACTTTCTTTTGATGGGGTTCTATTTCATTTCTTTTATTTCTCTATTTTTTTTTTTCATATTTTGATTTTTTCTTTATTTTTTCCATACCCCCTTTTATAAAATAACGACTAACTTATCAAAAATAAAGCATGTTACAACATCGGCTCCAACTGAGGACTGCTTCCTCCTGTAGGATGCAGAGAACTTGCAGATCCATGTGCCTTCTCCTTGGGCTGATGGGGTCTTCTGTTGAAACAATTACACGCTGCATGTAAAATGAAACTCTCCGGTAGAATAAAATGGTGAATAAACGGAAACCTCTTAATACTGAATATAGTGCTTCAAGTACTTCCCATTGACAGGAAATGAGGAATACTCTCCCTCCAAATTCTGTAAAATGAAAGTGTTATTACCCTTGACCTCAGCAATGCTAAAAGGTCTCAACTAAATGTTGTCAAACTTGCCATGTTTGCCTGTCTTCTCTCCTAGCATCCAATCTTAGTACCAAATCACCTTGCCCGATATCTCTTTCCCTGGCTTTCCCATCAAACAAAATTTCATTTTACTCTGATATTTCTTAAGCTTGTACTGTACTTCATCTCTTTCCTCATTCAATTCTATGATCTGATTTATTCTTCGAGAGAAGTCATCAGTGTTTTCATTTGACTCTTGCGAAAACGTTAAAACAGGAAAAGTTAAATGTGTAGAAAATATTGCTTCTTTTCCATAAACAAGTCGAAAAGGGGATTTACCGTTGATCTTTTGGGTGAAATCTTGTTGGCCCAGAGTGCATAAATAAGATGACTATCCCATCTCCTTTTATGATCCTCCAATGTTTTCCTTATTACTTTAACCAAACTTTTATTTGAGGACTCTACTAGTCCATTTCCCTGTGGATAATATGGTGTAAAATGATGCAACAAAATCTGATATTTCTGACAAAACTCAATCATCTTAGTACTGCGGAATTCTTGTGCATTGTCTGTCACTATTTGTTGGGGGCATCCAAATCTAGACAATAGATATTCTTCAATGAACTTGATAACAACAATATTTGTTGCATTTCTGACTCGAATGGCTTTTACCCACTTGGTAAAGTAGTATGTAGCAGTCAATATCCATCTGTGCTGACAACTTGATGGAGGATGAATTTCACCAGTGAAATCCAATCCCCATTGAAGGAATGATACTTGGATTAAGACTGGGACCAACGGAAGAGCTGCTAATCTTTGCTTTCCAACAAACATTTGACACTGTGTACAACTCCTAACCTTTGCTCCCACCTGTGCAAAAAGAGTAGGCCAATAAACCTTGCCCTTAAGATCTTGTATGCTGTGGCCTTCCAAGCATAATGGCCTCCACAAGTTCCTGCATGAAATTCATCAATGATCCCTTCTGTTTCATTCTCTGTTAGGAAAAGTAGAAGGATATTAAGAGGATCCTTCCAATACAAATTTGCATTCACAATACAATGCTTAACAACTTTCAATTTCAGTGTTTTACATTGATTTCTGCTAAATTCAACTGGACATTCAAATTCTCTATGAAAGTTCACAATGTCAAAGTACCAATCTGATAACAATTTTTTTTCATGAATGTGAATCAAAATTGTCTGATCTGATGCAGAAGGTTCTTGTGGATTCTCCTGTATGGGGATTTCAGAAGGTTCTTGTGGATTCTTCTTAGTTGGGCTCTCGGAAGGTTCTTATGGATTCTCCTGTGTAGGGGTTGTTGCAGAAGGGTCTTGTGTATTCTTCTTTGCTGGGATGTCAAAAACAAAATTTATTGCTAAGATCTTGCAATTGGATTCAACAAGTAGCTTGGCCAGACCTTGACCTTTATCAGTTTGGTAGTCTTGATGATGATATCATACTCTAAAATTTTAGTTATCCATCTTGCTTTCCTTCCATCAGTGTTGGGCTGAGTTAAAACAATTTTGATAGCACTATTAGGTACATAAGTAATGATAGAAGAGTGGAGGAGATGGACTCTTAAGGCTTTAAGAGCTTGAACTAAAGAATAGGCTTGTTTTTCAATGATGTCATACTTTAGCACAACATCTCTCATAACCTTGCTAAAAAAGGCAATGGGTTGCTCATCTCCATCTTTGTTCCTTTGCAAAAGAACAACAACTAATGTGGTTTCAGAAGCAAAAGGAAAGACACTGAAAGGTTGGGAGTAATCTGGACTAGCTAAGATGGGAGCTTCTACAATAGCCTTCTTAATCTGATCGAATGCATACCTAGCAGGAAAATTCCATTTGATTTCATGATTCTTTTTCAACATATCTGTTATATCCTTAACTATTTCTACATAGTTAGGGATAAATCTTCTTAAAAAATTAATTTTGCCAAGGAAAGGTTGAACTTCCTTCTTGTTCCTTGGTAATATGAGTGCCTGAATTGCTGAGACTCTTTTAGGATCAATGACTACTCCTTCTTTGGAAATGATGTGGTTGTGTAGTTTTCCTTCTTGAAGTGCAAACAAAGACTTCTTGGGATTAAGAGAAATCCCAAATTTTCTGCACCTGTCAAAAACCTTTCTCAAATGCCTCAAATGCTTTTCATCAGAATTGGAAAAAATAGTTAAATCATCTTAATAAATAACAACAAATTTGTTGGTCTTACCTACAAATGCAAGGTCCATAACATGTTGAAATGTGGCTCCAGCATTAGTTAACCCAAAAGCATATGATTATACATGAATGTGTCCCATGGAGTTGTAAATGTAGTTTTTTCTCTATCCTCTGGACTAACCATAATCTGATTATATCTGGAGAAACCATCTAACATGGAAATTCTCTAGGCTCCTGAAACTTTCTAAAGTAATTCATCCATCTTAGGTAATGGATAATTGTCCCTTCAAGGAGATTTATTCAAATTCCTAAAATCCACACATAATCCAATTTCACCATTCTTTTTTGTGATTGGAACCAGATTGGCTACCCAATCTGAATATCTTAATGGAATTATTATTTTAGCATTCAATAACTTCTTTAGTTCTTTTTCAATTACAGAAAGAAGTACAAGATTAATTCTCCTCAATTTTTGTTTGAAAAGTTTTGTCTCTAGTTTTAATGGAATTTTGTGTTCAATAAGAGATGTATCATAGGTTTTTAATTCACTATAAGACCATGCAAAAACATCTTTGTAGGTTAAGGAGGGCTAAATATTTGTCTTTAGCTTCCATTGACAGGGATGCAAAAATTTTAACGTTTCTGATTTCTTCAGAACTTCCAATGTTATAAATTTCAATATTTTCATCAGGTGAATCAGAAAGTGGATTTTTTGGGACATCATTACGATCAAATAAATTCTTAAGAGGAATTAACCCTTTTGGAATAAAATTGTTAGAGAGTTGGATAATGTTATGATCAACAATTGTAGAATCAAATTGTGGTGTTTGATTTTTGTTGTCAATTTCAAGATTAGAATCAAAGTGTGATTGTTGCAACGACGACAATGATTGTCTGTCGGAGTTGTTGATGGGGTAGATGGCCTGCAGCTTGGGCAATGATGATGATGTCAATTTTTGGAGATAGCCAACGACAAAGATGAGGGGATGTACGATTGGGTTGTTGTATTGCTCGAGTGCCAGCGACTGTTGAGTGTTGCAGTCAAGTTGTTGCAATGCTTAGGCGCTAGTAGCTACAGAGTGTTGTAGTGACAATGGTGACAACATGAGCAATGGCAACGACGACTGAGCACTCAGTCGAGCAATGGTGGTAGCCTGTCGTAGATAGATGCTGCTCAGTTGCTGGGAAAACAGTCGGACGACAACTACTCCGTTACGGGGAAAACAATCGGGTGACGATGTTATTCTGTTAGCAACACGACGGGTTGCGCGGGACCCTTCAATGGTGGCGGCTGCAACGTTTTGGCGGTGGACAACTGTGGTTTGGCAGTGGACGGCTGTGGTCAATGTCAACCACTGCAATTTCTTCTTATTTATTTATTTAAACTTTTTTTTTTTCTCTTTTTTTCTAATAATTTCTTTTTTCAATATATTTTTTTTTCTAATTTTCTTTTATATATATATGTGTGTTTTTTCCTTATATATTATATATATATATATATATATATAATTTTAAATGGCCAAGGCCCTGATGGTAAAATGGAGAATCTCTAGATACTTGTGTAGCAAAATGCTTCAATGACAACAAGGTTGACGAATTTTATGGCCAAAGGCCTGGATTGAGAACAAGGCTCTTGTTCAGTGGTTGAGTGGCCAGAGGATCGAACAACTCTAAAAGCAAATGGAACGAACAAAGTTCGTTCTTCAAGTTAAATACTCCAGAAGACTTGAAATATGTAGATCTCCATTTAGAATACAAGAATATATATTAAAATGTATGAATGAGAATGATGTTACAATTACAAATGAGAGTGAGGGCATGTTTATACACCCTAGGCAGGTACCTCTTCATGGAAGGTCATGTCCCATTTAGACATGTCTCTTCAGTACTAATTACTAATAAACTAATCATTATCACAATTATCATCATTATTATATATATTTTATTCTTAACATTAAACCTTTTGTGCATAAAACAATTATACGTACCTTACAAACAAGGACTTCATACCTTTGAATTTCATGATCACTGGAAGCTGTTCCAAGGCTTGTCCAAGATGCTAATCTTGCTGCTTCCTCAGGACACATTACAGTCCTACAACTTTAACCTTCAATGAGACTCCTGCTCCTCTTCAATTCTTGTAGGTTTTCAAAAGACCTCATACCATCTTCCTGCTATTTCCAAAGAATGTGGCTTTATATTTTGTATTTCCAAAGAATGCTACGGTTCTTTCCTTACGATTTTGATTGCACATTATCTGTTGGCCTTTAAACATATTGGTCGTGATGGTGCATCTATTGTTAGGTCTCTTACTCACTCTCATATAACCTAAGAATCTATTTGTAGTAGTCCTGGCAAATCAGTGTTCTGCTTGACTACATTATTTCCATAACTTGAAGTCCTCCTTTGTATTACTTGATTCCTTAACCCTTGGATTGGCACTTGTCTTAGCAACCCACTAACCACTTAAATCTAAAATATATCAAACATCTTTTTTTTACTAAGTCTAAGTGTCCACCTATGTTTGAGCCTTCATTGCATAGACTTATGCTCGAATAGTTTGGGTAAGCTAGCATGCTCTTTCCAGTCTAGCTTATATATGGAGAATCAATCCACTTTCTGATTTATCCTATGAGATAGTAAGAGATATGTCCCTCTGAGTTTTTAAATATCATTACTTTATTCTGACTGAAAACTACCCATTTGATTATGCATTCAGGTTGTTCTTGATTATTATAATTCTATCAGTTTCTTTCATAATGTGCAATATTTTTCACTGCTCAGATTCTTGCTTCTGTCTAGTGACAACATTGCACATGCTTCCTGATTCCAAGATTTTTGTCATGCTTTAGTTGATGACATTGCTCACTGAGTTGATGTAAGTATAGGTTTCCTTGTTCTATATTAAGAAATTGTTTTGGAAATTTACTTTGTGACTTGGATTGGCCATGCATATTATTTTAGGAAATTTGAATTTTATCTTTAATGCTTCAGAAGTGATTCCCTCTTTTCTACTACTTTGTATTTGTTATTGCATAGCAATTATAGCTAAATATCTGATTGAATCAAGCCTAATATATTGGTAATTGCCTTTTCAAAAAGTTTATTTTATCTTGTTTTACTTATTTAAGGTAAATCAGACAGGAATCTGATTCTTGAATGATTGATTGGATCAGGATTGTCAGTTGAATGCCCCTATTTTGTACCTCTCGTATGCTGAAGCAGAGCTTGCAAATCATTCCAATATTGGCAGTGATACTGGCATGTCTTCTAAACAACGTGCAATTCACATTCTTTCTTGTTTAGGAAGTGGTGGGAAATACTCTTCATATTTATCAGAGCATCAAGTTTCAAGTACACAGGTACTGAAAGCACGCCGAGGGTTTGAAGAACAAGTACGGAAGCTTCACTTGCTGTGGGCTCGGGGAGACATAAAAGAGAGCTCTACAGCTTTGGTAGCTGCAGCAGCTTTGTTTGAAGATTTAACATCTGGATGGGAAGTTGCAGCTAGAGTATTTGAAGATGCCTTTTCTATGGTGCTTCCAGGTCTTGTTGATTTTGAATTTTTGATATTCTTCTCAATAGGCATACAGTTAATGTGTAATCCTAAATTGTTTCGAGTTTAGCAAGTATTTTGTTTCAGGTTGGTTGGCAAGCCATTCACAAGGTTGTTTGGACAGTACTTCCTCTTTGTTATGAATAAAAATAATATAAATTATATAAATAATGATTAAATTAAACAATAATTAGTTATTGAAGAGGGATGTCTCTAATGACATGACCATTCATGAAGGGGCACCTACCTAGGTATATAAGCATGGCCTTGTTTGTAATTATCATATCTCATATCAATTCTCATGCACGCTATTCGATGTATATATTCTATCCTCAATGGATGTCTTCGTATTCCAACTGTTCTGAATATTATTGCGAAGTACGAACCTTATTCCTTACATTGGTATCAGAGTGTAAAAGAACTTTGTTGGTTACATTTGTATCCGAGCTGTTCGATCCTCTGGTTGTTCAACCATTGTGCAAAGCCAGTCTGTTACAGCTTTTGGCCATCAACTCTTCATTAACTTTGTTGCCATCACGATTCAAGCAATTCGCTACACAAGTTTTGGAGGTTTTCCATTTTGCTGTCAGGCCTTTGGCCATTAAAAAGCATAAAATATAACAATGTGTTCTAGAAGAAGCAAGGTTAAAAGCCAAAGATGACACCGAATCTAATAATGAAGATGCTCAAGCTTTTGCTGCTAGATCAAGGAAGAAGTTTGAAAGATTTGTATTGTTTAAACCTCGTCATAGGTACAACAACAACAACAATAATCAGCCATGTGGAAACCGAGACATGTCTAAAGTGCAATGCTTTGGTTGTAATGAATATGGACATTTTAAAAGAGACTGTCCCAAAGAACCTAAGAACAAGAAGAACAGCAAGAGGAAAGAAAGAAGTGAAGCTCACATTGCAGAAGATGAAGAAACCAAGAAAAAACCAAAGGTTGAAAACACCAAGGACCTTTACTATTGAATAAATTGGTGAATGCTATGTTTGCAAGCAGTTTGATTTCATTAGAAGATATAAGTTAAAATAGCAGTTGCAGTTACATTTGAAGTATAGAAGATCCTTGGGTTTCACAAATTATAGAGTCATTAAAGAAGCATATAACATTAGAAGAAATAGAGTCTAAATGGAGTTCTAGAAGGGACACTCGGTTGCGAGGAGTTGAAAATCGTCATCACATCATTCAATCAGCTAGAATAAGAAGAGTTTGGGTCATTAGAAGGTGTCTACACATAATTCCACAAGTCACAAGTATTCCGCAGTCATCGAAGCAGTTTGTTTCATCATCTAGCAAGCAAGAACTACAAAAGCAGAACAATAGCAAAGTTGAAGTCATTATGCAACATTATAGAAGTCCCTTCAGCATGATATTTTGATTCAAGCATCAATCTAGCAATATCACCAAAGTTTAACATTTGAATGGAAGAATCAAAAGAAACATAGCAGAAGTCTATTTTACAAGAAGAGGAAGCAACTTATCAATATGCATTAAAGAACAATCTAGAAGCAACATGGAAGCTTAAAATGAGGTCACTCTTATCAAAGGAAGGAATCTCATCATTTCATAGTGTTGACGGTGCTGGATGCTGCCAACAATCAGGGGGTCTCCCCGATATGAAGTCCCAATTAGACCTGAAACCTTTTGGAGTAGGAACTGCATTCGGAAAATAGGCCCAACTACCATATTCTTAATGATTTGCCTTGCCTGCAATAAGCGACACAAGAGAAAACACATATACTTTCGAGATAAGCAAGTTATCCTTATGATGTATTCAATTGCAAAGTGTATAATGGTTCTTTCACGAAAAGGGAAGAGAAAGTGAGTCTTTAAAAGAAAGTAATAGTACTACCCTAGTAAAGACACACATATATCTGAAAGAATTGTTAGTTATATCACGGAATAGTTCACAAGGAAATAACGATCATGAAAACAAGAGACATGGTTCAAAAATGCATAAGGAAGGCAACAAAATAGTTCATTTTCATTAGTTTGTAGAAACATAAACATACACTGCAAACAACAAAAGAATAGTCTTACGATCATTCACGACATATGCATCAAAGTGTGCCGGCTCCAGGAGCTTCAAATTAAGTGAAATTCCTAGTATACACCATTACAATGATACAATACTGGTTCCAGTAGTGGAACGTTACACCACTACGTGCTTCTTAAAAGACTAATCTTCTCTCCTATGCTTAGCTTGAGAAGCCAAGGCGAAAAGTCACTTGCTTGAGCTACGAGGGTGTATATATAGTAAATGAGGTGAGTCTACACCTCCCTTTTGACTCTTGAGCTTCCATCATGACTCTTGAGCTCCAATGTGACTTTTCGAATTCATATGAGACCTTTGAGCTTCTAGAAACATAACTCTTCACATTCTATATGTGACCCTTGGGCTTCCACACATTTTACATTTTCTCATTTCTTGGAAAATACAATAGTACATTTGCACAAATTTTTGGCCAAATACAATGAAAACATGTGACTTTTATGGTGACTCTTTGAGAAGCCACGACTTGGCAATGGTGACATGGAACTTCATTGTAGAGTATCAATGCCAAGCTCTCTCTCCTTCTTGCTATCTTCACATCTTCATGATAGATCTTGCATGTACTTCATCTTCATCCTCCAAAAGGATGGGAGATATGGAGCCTTTCATGTGATCTTGATCCTCTTTTTGTCATGATCTAGTGTCGCTTTATCTTTTTGCTTGATGATCTCTTTGTGTTTTCAGCTTCACAAGTGTCTCCTTGGATCATCTTCTTGGTATCCTCCTTTAGCATCATCCTGCCATGTCAAGATAATAATACTTGCAAATGGAGTTCACTCATGAGTCATGATGAGACGACATCCATCCCAAAATCACCTTGTCTATCTAGTTTCTCATGTAACATACTAACTAAGCTAGGACAATGCATCAGATTGAGGAGGCCTAGGGATTGTGCAGTGTGCAGGAGCAAGAGGCAGGGAGTGAGGTTCAAGGCTCAGTGACTGCGCAGTGCGTAGGAGCAAGACGTAGGGAGTGAGGGTCAAGGCTCTGTGACTACGCAGTGGCTAAGAGACAATGAGGCTTGATTACACAGCCGGTGAAGTTAGGGAGGAAGAAGAGACAAACTTGCTCACTGTGATTGGTTAGTGCACAGTTTTGGAGGGAGGAGGCCAATGCATTGTGTAGTTGAGCATTACAGAGACTCAAACATGGCTTGATTGCTGACTGAAAGTGTGTAGTGTGTAGTGAAGGCAAGGCTAGGTAAGGATTGCACAGTGGGAAAGTGCAGTTGACAGCGACTGAGCACTGAGATTGCGTAGTGCGTAGTTGATGGAGGCAATTATTTGTGACTGCACAGTGTGCAATTCCAGGAGGAAAAGGATGCTTGATTGAGGCTTGTCACTGCGTAGTGCGTTGTTCTAGGAGGCAGAAGGATAGGTGCTTGGTCGGGCAGGTTGTGAAGACAAAGAAAACTCCAAAATTGACTAAATATGGGATTAGTAAGGCAGAAAGATGGGAGTGGAAGTATGTAACAAGATTTGAACATGATCACACACTCATAAATGACCAACCACATGACAATGAGACACACTGTGTGCAAAATCGACATGCATCCATTGAAATGACACTCACCTCCAAGTGCGACACTTAAGATATACCTTTTGACACCAGTGTCGACTGCGACAAGAAAGTGCGCAATACCTTGAGAATGGGTCTAGTGCATGTCTCCATGGTAGATAGAACCAATTAATGCAGTAGAAACCAATGGAGCTGCTTCTTAATGATGTGTCATAGCTACCTTTTACAAAGAACGACGCTTCCCTTTACAAAAGATGACACTTGGAATTTCTTCATAAAGGGACTTAGAAACTTAGGAAACAAGTATCGGATGACTCTTTTCCAGATTAGCAATCACATCAACATAATAGTAAATTGCAGATAAAACATAAACATAAATCGTAGAAGACAAGCCAAGACAAGTAGACACAAGATGTGGCGCTAGCCAGGGACAAACCCTAATGTGGGGAAACCCTTGAGCAATTCTTCTTATATGTTCTTCAATAGTTCAACAGAGAGAGAGAGATAGTACATTTACAACAGAAGTCAACACTTTGACTTATCTAAATAAGAACATAGATCATCTATAAGAAGATGATACATGAGGTAGATGAACTCGGTTGAAGACATGCTGCTTCAATTGATTCTCCAAGGTGACTCCATCACCTTAATGCACCTATCATTGTGTTGCTCCTCCTCATCACGCTGCACCGCACTGTGCTGCACCATGCTGCACCCATCATCACTATGCTGCATTTCATCATGCTTCATTAATCATGACTGTACCCATCACTGTACTGCATCATGTACCATTGCTGTTCCATGTGCCATTGCTGCACCATGTTTGCCACTGTTGTCCCATGTGGCATGCTTTACCATGTTGCCATACTGTTGTCCCAATGTGCTTGTTGCACCATGCTGCCACACTGCTACATGTGCTTGCTGCACCATGCTTGCCATACTGCTGCATGTGCTTGCTCCACCATGCTTTCCATACTGCTGTCCCAATGTGCTTGCTGCACCATGCTACCACACTACTTCATGTGCTTGTTGCACCATGCTTGACATTGCTATCCCCTAAAGTTTCTGTCCACCTCAATGCAACCCTAGACTATCTCCAACTGTTTGCTATGGCCTATGGCCTAGCAACAGTTTGCTCAGTTTGTTGTAGATTTCAGCCTTTGCCAATTGTGCCCAAACAACCAGTGTTTTGTTCCTCCTTTACTCGGCCCTTGACCTCTCAGTCCTAGAACTCGGCCTCCTGTAGCAGAATTCCTTGGCTCTCCTTCCACAATTTGGTCACCTGAACTGGCTTGCGGCTGGGGCATCATAGGCCTGCGGCTAGGGTAGGATAGACCTGCATATGAGGCAGCGTGTAGGCCTCCTTCAACATGTCATATCTCCATCTTGTTAAGGCCTCCTCCATAGTTGCATTAAAACTTCTTCCATGACTCCGTTAGAGGTAAGGGCTCCTTTAGGTCAGCGTATAGGTTCGTACCATAACTATGATTTGATCTCCATTAGGGCAGTGTAGAGGCTTCTTTCCATGGTTGTGATTTGATCTACATTAGGGCAGTGTAGAGGCTTCTTTCCATGGTTGTGATCTGATTTCCATTAGGGCAGTGTAGAGGCTTCTCCTTTTTGACTGTGTCAAGGTGTCATGCTAGGGCTCCTTACCTTCTGCGTTTAAGGCTTCCTCTCCTAGATTTCCCTTCCACTAAAACCCAAAGCGAGTGGAGAGAAATCAAGAGTGAAGTGTGTGTAAAATGACTCTCAAGTCATCTCCTTTTATACTAAAACGTTGAGCACATGTGGGGGTTATTCGGTTGCAAGCCAACCTTGACGAATTGTCCTATAACACAAATAAATTCATATCTTTATGAATACTTATAGGAATCGGATGATCTGTAGATCAATCCTACACCTCTCGATGAGAGAGATCCAAGAAAAATATCAGCTGCCATAAATAAGATTTCCCACATGGTGTTTGGCCCTAGTTTCCAATTTTAACACTCCCTCTCAACTAGGGAGAACTCCATCCGCTGATCCATCTGCCAGACTGTATTATCTCTGCCATCAATGCCCTGCACTGCTCTGCTCTGCTCTACTCTGTTATGCTCTGTTCTGCTCTGCTGAACCATGAAGAAGAAGAATTGATCGAGAATGTCTCATACCATTCTCTTCTGACCCAAAGTCAGTTCCATATGAAGAGAGTGTGTCATACCACTCTTACTAATCCCAGGTCAGTTCTAACAGAGAGTGAGTTATGTCACTCTTACTGACCTGAAGTCAGTTTCATTGATCCCAGATCAATATCATAAGAGAGTGTCTCAAACCACTCATACTGATCCCAGATCAGTTCCAAGAGAGAGTGAGCTATATCACTCTTACTGACCTGAAGTCAGTTCCAATTGATCCCAGATCAATGGAGGTCATCCTAGCATAGAGAATACGGTAGATACAACGATGCATCCATCGATAGTACTACTGTGGTCCTTAACCCCATTTCCCTACTCATTGGCCAAATGAGTGGTACTTCCCATGAGTCCCAGACTGCATGGGTAGGATTCCTCGACAGGAGAACCACTCATCCTGTCCATAAGTTGCCACGTGGCAGTGTTACTTGGGAGTGGGAGCGAAAACAGGTGCGGGAGTGACATTTTTAGAAGCTCCCGGTTTGGGAGCAAATCCCGGATCATTTCTTATAATATATATATATATAAACCGGGAGCAAATCTCGGATGTTTCTTATATATATATATATATATATATATTTTAATATTTTGATACATATATGTCAACAAAACATGTAGAATATGAATTAGATATAAAAGACATAAAAAACATAGATTGATTATTAAACCATTAACAACAATCATCTAGAAGTTATAATCTTCATCAACCACGTCCACAAGTTAGTAACATACAACATATTGAGTCTCATGAATCATGATTCATCAATCTTAAAGTTTCAACTTCAAGCTTTCAAAAGTGAAAATTCAATATATAACATTTATCATCATTTTTCACTAAAGTTGTACTTGTAAGCTAAGTTTAACCATAACAACAAATAATATCTAACATGAAATGAAATGTTATAAAATAAAATGAAATGAAACAACTTTCACGAAGCAATATATTCATAATTCATTAGCAATGAGTTATAATTGCCAACTTCAAACTTCTAACTTAAATTGTCATATATTATTTACAAAAATATCATAATAAATATGAACGAGTCAACAATTATAAAAATTACTAGAAACTAGAAAAGACAAGTAAATCTATCATCTACATCTTTGTCTTGCCACCACGAATAATGTCTAATTTTTGAGTAGGTCGTGGTGGTCTTCTAGGAGTTTCCTCCCACATAGACCCATGACTAGAACTAGAAGGCACATGCCCTCCACGTGAGGATGTACATGGAGGCGACGACGGCAAAGGAACAAGACTCGGAACTCGAGCATTGCTACTGGATGGTGGAGGTGGCATGGTTGTTGCTTCATCTTCCTCTCTCATAAGTTTTGCTTCCAGTTCTTCAAGATGTATAGTGCCATCCTCCAAATTATCATCCTTTGGGTGGTTGTCCCAAATTTTATATCTTGGATCCTCATAAGTTGAATCACAGTAATGACTCAACAACCTCAAGTTGTAGTGCACATAAACCAAGCTTTCTGCCCGATTTTCATTGAGTCTGTTTCTTCTCACATTATGTATGAAACGATAGGTACTCCAACACCTCTCTGCAGAAGAAGTATTTGCAACCTGTGAGAGAACTTTTTTTGCCAATTTTGACCAAAGTCCTTGTCCGCCATATGCTTCCCACCATGTGAGAGCATTAAATCTATCTTGAGCTTCCATTGCATGGAAATAACCAAACAAACTAGTGCAATTGAAGTATTTGCCTAATTCAAGACACAGACTAGCACATTCCTCCTTGTCAGTTATCAACTTGTCTATTGCTTGCAAATATCTTGTAGATACCTCTTCATCTATATGGGGTTTGACCCTAACCCCACCCCCTGGTGCAGGTTGGCCCAACAAGGATGCAGAGTTGTATTTTGGCGTAAAGATATACACCAAGGCATGTAGTGGAACATTAAGTTTATCCCATCGTGTACACACACAATTGTGAATCAATGTATACAAGTTGGGATCATCTTTTTGAGCAATATTTTTTATTTGCCCCAACATGGTATCCATCTGATTTGCTCATACACCTCTGCAATCACTGGTTTATCTGTATCTGCAAACCGAATCATGTCATAAATGGGCTTGGTGAATTCCAATACTTGCCTCACACGTGCCCAAAACATACCATCAAGAGCGGTCTCCTCCACTTGTTCAAAACCTTGCCTGTCAGCTGCATTTGTAGCCTTTTCCTTTAATACCTGCCAATTTGGACTTGATGCCATGCTAGCCAATGACTCTCTTACCTTCAAAAGGTGCCTGAAGGTGAGGTAATAACTACCAAATCTAGTCTTTGCAATCTTCAACAACTCCAATCTTGAGTGATTGTGGGAAAGGCCATGGGTATTGCTATGATTTGTAATAAATTTTATCATTTCTTTGCCTCTCTTGTACAAATCACCAATCCATTTGTATTGTTGGTTTTTGTTCTTAATAATATCATGCATCAAAAGGGTTCATTGTGTGAACCAAACACCCAAACCAAAATATGTTGGGGTATTTATCCTCAATAATTGCTCCCGTTGCCTTACAATTAGGAGCATTATCAGTGATGACTTGGATGACATTGTATGGCCCAATACAATCAATTGTTTCAAGCAATGGTTCCGCAATGTTGATGCCGGTCTTGAATGTGTCCGAGTAATCATATGCTGAAAGAAAGAAGGCACCACTAATAGACACAACAAGAACACTTATCAATGGCTTGCTTTTTACATTTGTCCATCCATCAGATATAATGGACACCCCATGGTTAGTCCAAGAACTTGTCATTCTACTCAAAGAATGTGATATTTTTGCTTTTTCCTGATCAAGTCCAACGGTTCTAGCCTTGTCATACCTAGGGCTCTTGTATCCTTTAGGGGCATCATTTATGGAAGAAACCATTTCATGCCAATAAGGTGAGCGAAGAACATTGATTGGTATCCCACATGCATAGAGAAACCTGTAAACTTTTGAATCCACATCATTCCTACACACTTCATCAAGGAAATCTGATATGGTTCTATGCCTTAAAATTGGTGACTCTGTGCCTCCATATCCACTGCCATGGGAGGATGCTAAAGGAGTTCTTTGTGCATGTGATTGTGAGCTTGGTTCAAAGAAACCCTTTGATTTTTTAGATTTGTATTGGGCTTCTTCCTCTTCCCTTATGTATTTGGCTCTATCTACTGCTAACACACCTGTACAAGTTTTGATTCCTATTTGTTTATCTCCAACCCATTGCCTTTTCCTGCAGAAGTGCTTTCTGGTATGGGTGTATGAACCTGTGTAATTATTGTTTCAATGGGGGCAATGAAATTTAATGGTTCCACCCCCTTTCCCCCTTCAGGCCTATTAATATTTCCACAATGGGGTTTGGTCTTGTTTAGTTTTTTGAGTTGACTCATGTTCACTCTCCTCGAGCTCCTCCTCACCAAGGTACTCCTCTATGGGTTTTTCATCAAATCCACTATAACCCACTTCTTCATCCTCTTCTTCATTTTCGACCCTCCTTTTGCTACTCTACAACACCATAATAACCAAAAAAGGAACCAAGAAGAAGAAAATGCCAAGAAATATAACCATGATGTTTGCAATTTGAAGTTTTGAATCTGCAAAAAAATGGAATGGGAATGGGAATGAGAAATAGAGAAAAAAATTATTTATTTATTTAGGAATGAACATAAAAAAAATTGCTAGAATAGAGTGTAGATCCTACTTGTTTGGCCTCCAATCTCCCCTTGCAAGCTCTTTTAAGCTCTTCAATCTCCCCTTGGATGCCTCTCCTTGCTCTCTCTTGCAAGCTCTTCAATCTCCCCTTAGATGCTTCTCCTTGCTCCTTGGTTTCTCTTGCTCTTTCTCTCTCTCACTCTCGCACTATTAGAAATGTAGAATGAAATGAATAACGAGGCAATGGGTTTATTTATATTACCCCTCTCGCCTCCCTTCCCTCCCTCCCTCCCTTTTTTTCCACGCCGTCGCTTTATTTTAACATGTTATCGACTTTTTTTTTGTTGTTTTTCCATGTGGGCGTCGCTCACTGCCGGTCGAGAGTGATTTTTCCAACTCGGGAGCGGTTGGGAGCAATCGCTCTACAACCGCTCTCGGGTTGGAAAAATCTCTCCTGGAGCGATGCTCCCTAAATCGACTTGAAAAAAAATAAGGGAGCCAAAATTTTGGTTAGGGAGTGCTCTCCCGAAATTGCTTCCTTTTCGGGACTGTGCTCCCAACTTGCTCCCAAGTCGCTTCCGCCCATAGTGCGGATTGGGAGCGAGATCGAGGGGGGTGGACAGGCACTCCCCCACAACATTGCCACGAGGTATCATAGGGGAAGGCTGAACCATTCACCCTGTACACAACACACCATTAGGGGAGGGTGAGTTGCCTTATGGTCGCTTGTTGCTCCAAGAAGTACTACGAGGCCCCTAGAGCTCCCAGAGCTCAATGCATGCATCGTACAGGACCCTCATAAGAAGAGGGTCTCTCAATGACTCCAAGTTGTTCTGGAAAGTCACAAATTTGACCTTTCCTCGAGGCTTCGACAGAATGTCTGTGACTTGCACATCAGTCCCAATGCGATGGAGCCTTCTTGCTCTTCGATGTACCATATCCCAGATAAGGTAGTACCTAATGTCTATATGTTGGAGCAATCATAGAATACGGGATTCCTCAATAATTGAATCCCCCTCTGGTTGACATAGAAGATCATGGTGGTATCCATCATGTGTACAAAATGGCTCACTGAAGAGCTTCCACAACCAGGCAGCTTCACACGAGGTCACACTCGTAGCTATGCATTCGGTCTTAGCGGTGCTCAAAGCAACCGTCTTTTGCTTCTCGCTCATCTGGGATATCGTAGCAGAACCCAAAGAGAACTAGCACCTAGAAGTGCTCTTGCGATCCTCCACACTGCCTGCCTAATCAACATCAGAGTAATCATGCAGCTTCACATTTCCGACAGTGTAACTCAATCCATGAGAGGTTGTGCCTTGAAGATATCTCAAATGATTCTTGGCATCAATGTAGTGAGGCTCAACCAAATATGAGCCCAACATGCTAACTGCAAAACATATATCCGGACGAGAGTTCATCAAGAACATCAATGCTAGTATGAGTTTGTGAAACTCAGAGGCATTTCCCAAATTAGGTCCAGTATCCTTACCACATAACTTTTGAAAGTTAAGATACATTGAGGTAGTTGCGGGTTTGCAGTTCACCATTCCAAATACGGATTCCAACTCCCTCTTACTTCTGCAAATGAGAGGGTCTTCACCTGTCAGAAAGAGGTCGTCCTCATAAGGTGCCCGTATGAGAGGTCTATAATTCACAATCTTCAAGCAGTGGTTTGGATCGGTTTCACTCCTAGTGAATCTCAGCTTCATCAGACAACTATCAATTCTCTCATATTAAGTCCAGGGTGTTTTGCTTCAAGCTATAGAGGGCTTTCTTCCACCTGCATACATGAGATTCTTGATCATGAATCTCAAACCCCTGGGGTTGTTCGAAACTTGTGGACCTGTTACATGAGGGGAATGGTCCCCTTGTAATATTTTCCTTCGGTACATCTCGGACATGTACCTTCATGCTGTTCTTGAATTCAAGCATCTCTATCACCATCTGACTCACATCGGGCAGGGCCCCATAATAAGCAGACCTCCAGTGCTATAGACGATATGTGTCAACTGACATGGTCCCTAATGGACCATCCTGCAAATCGATGCAAATTGCCAACCCTGAATCCATGATTAAAAGCATCTTTGAAAATTTTATTTTCAAACATGTACCTTTCCATCGATGAATGCCACCTTGAAACCTTTGATTTCCATTGCCGAAATGGACACCAGGTTCTTCTTGCGATCAAGTACATAAAGAGGTTCTCGTAAGTGAATCGAGTTACCCGCATCAATTGAGGGGTAACATTCCCTAGACCCTTGCCGAGATAGGTGGCATTGACTCCAAGTATAATCCCACGATTGTTCCCATCTCTACCAAATTAGAGAGAGCACCATTCTATCTGATAAAGTGCCTTGAAGCACTACAATCAGTAAGCCAAATTCCCAAAGAGTCTGGAGGAGAGGGCCAATATAAGATAATGCTGCTTTCTCTGATCAAAGACGACATTTGATTCTTCATACCTAGATTTCCTTGCTTTCTTTGAAGAGTCAACCATTTCCTTGATGACTCACATTACCCGTCAATCCTTTGATCATTGAAGATGTCCCTGGAATGATTGTTATCATCATCAAGTGATGCCTCCCTACCATTTGGATACTCCTTCGCATAATGGCCTTATTACAAGCAAGGCATTTGCCTTTCCTACCACCCTTAGATCCGGACTTCCCATTGAAGTGATCTTTAGGTAGGCCATCAGAAGCTTTCGCTGCGCCATTCTGATAATATTCTCTGCTTCGACTTCACCCTTGGTGGATTTGAAGAGGGATGAGGAATCCATTGATGCTTTTGTCCTTTCCCAATTGTCTTCGGTGATTGCTCTTTCACTCTTGCTTGGGCTTTGTCTTAACCTCACCTCTGATACCATGTTAAGTTTAGGTATGTTCTATGCTTAGAGCAATTTATTTCAATTTTAACAGATAGCTCAATATCTTTTCTAGATTAGCAATCACATTAGAATAATAGTAAATTGCAGATAGAACATAAACATAAATTGCAGAAGACAAGCCAAGACAAGAGGACACAAGATGTGGCGCTAGCTAGGGACAAACCCCAATGTGGGGAAACCCTTGATCAATTCTTCTTATATGTTCTTTAATAGTTCAGTAGAGAGAGGGATAGTACATTTACAACAAAAGTCAACACTTTGACTTATCTAAATAAAAGCATAAATCATCTCTAAGAA
Organism: Pinus taeda; assembly: GCA_000404065.3. Taxonomy (NCBI): domain Eukaryota; kingdom Viridiplantae; phylum Streptophyta; class Pinopsida; order Pinales; family Pinaceae; genus Pinus; species Pinus taeda. The sequence goes on along the minus strand of APFE030380853.1, from coordinate 83,688 downwards.
GATGATACATGAGGTCGCTGAACTCAGTTGAAGACACGCTGCTTCAACTGATTCTCCAAGGTGACTCTATCGCCTTAATGCACCTATCATTGTGCTGCTCCTCATCATCATGCTGCACCTCACTGTGCTGCACCCATCATCACTATGCTGCATCTCATCATGCTTCACTAATCATGACTGTACCATATCACTGTATTGCATCATGTACAATTGCTGTCTCATGTGCCATTGCTGCACAATGTTTGCCGCTGCTATCCCATGTGGCATGTTGTACCATGTTGCCATACTGCTGTCCCAATGTGCTTGCTGCACCATGCTGCCACACTGCTACATGTGCTTGCTGCACCATGCTTGCCATTTTGCTGCATGTGCTTGCTGCACCATGCTTGCCATACTGCTGTCCCAATGTTCTTGCTGTATCATGTTGCCACATTGTTGCATGTGCTTGCTGTATCATGCTTGCCACTGTTGTCCCCCAAAGGTTTTGTCCACGTCAACGTTGCCCTAGACTACCTCCAACTGTTTGCTATGGCCTACGACCTAGCAACAATTTGCTATAGATTTCAGCCTCCTTCGAATGTTCCCAAACAGCCAGCGTTTTGTTCCTCCTTTACTCGGCCTAACAACTTGCCCTCTCGGCCCTAGAAGTTGACCTCCTGTAGCAAAATTTCTTGACCCTCCTTCAACAATCTGGTCACCTGAATTGGCCTGCGGCTAGGGCATCATAGGTCTGCGTATGAGGCAGCGTGTAGGCCTCCTTCACCATGTCTTATCTACATCTTGTTAAGGCCTCCTCCATAGATGCGTTAAAACTTATTCCATGACTGCATTAGAGGTAAGGGCTCCTTTAGGTCAGCGTATAGGTTCCTACCATAGCTGTGATTTGATCTCCATTAGCGCAGCGTATAGGCTTCTTTCCATGGCTTTGATCTGATCTCCATTAGAGCAATGTAGAGGCAGGCTTCTTTCCATGGATGTGATCTGATCTTCATTAGGGCAGCGTAGAGGCTTCTCCTTTTGACTGTGTCAAAGTCTCATGCTAGGGCTCCTTACCTTTTGCATTTAGGGCTTCCTCTTCTAGATTTCTTTTCCACCAAAACCCAAAGTGAGTGGAGAGAAATCAAGAGTGAAGTGTGTGTAAAATGACTCTCAAGTCATCTCCTTTTATACTAAAACATTGAGCACATGTGGAGGTTATTAGGTTGCAGGCTGACCTTGACTAATTGTCCTATAACACAAATAAATTCATATCTTTATGAATACTTATCGGAATCACATTATCTTTAGATCAATCCTACACCTCTCGATGAGAGGGATCCAAGAGAAATATCATAAATAAGATGACCCACATGGAGTTTGGTCGTAGTTGCCAATTTTAACACTCTAACAATTAGAAACAATAGTTTAAATGATCAAAGGGAGAATCCAAAGTTTGAATATAGGCCAACATTTGAGGGTGTTCTAGTAGCGATAACACCTAGACATCATCTTCAAAGAAGATTAAGTAGAAACTTTGATGGCAACTTGAGAGGAAGAAGTACACTTACCATGGAAGAAGTTTTCATAAATCAGTTATAGGTCTCAAATCTTTAGAGGGAACTAAATGAAGAACATGATACTTGGGCATAGAATTGCAAAAGCATGATATGTCTTGGAAAGACAAGACCCTTCTAATGGTTTGTTTAGTAGTAGAACATATTATTGGCAGAACTTGTGTTAACACTACTATTGGTTGTTATTCACTGCAATGCGAAGGAACACCTCAGAGGGAGCTAGCAGCAAGGATTGACATAAAGAATCCTACAACTTCAATTAAGAATGTATATCAATAATGTTTGGAATATTGTATAACTTCCATGAAGATTATATAGCAGAAGTGTGTACAAGGTAGCAAACTGATACAAGAAGTCATGAGACAGTCTGTTGATCACTTAACGATATGATGAATTCGATATTGATCAAGAAAAAGTTCAGTTACCTAAGCAGGAAAGAAAGATCTATGATTCTACATTGATTGGTTTGACATGTACTGTTACTAATATAGATACTACTAATGTTTGGGAGTTGATGTGGCTTCTTGAAAGAGTGTGAGGTAGAATTTTATAAGTAGGAAGAAGATGTGAAGGCTGGTGAAATCCACTGTGAAGAAGTTTGGCTACATAAAGTGTTTGGTGAACTACTTGATGGTTTGTTGAATTCAAAGATGCATGCCAATTATCAGAGAACTAGGAATGTCGAAGTGCTTTATGAGTTGAGTACAATGCAGATGAGAGCCAAGAAGCTACAACAAATCTCCACAAAAGAACTGGTAGCCAATGCATTGATGAGTATTTTTGAGACAAGCTTAGGCTTGTGGTTATTCCTACCTGTTTGAGAGAGAGTGAGGATGTCTTCCATGGTTGAGAGGGAGTGAGGGTGGACGTCGTATTCTCCACGTGTCATGCACTATGGCCAGGGCTAACAATTGTAAGCCTAGTGATGGCACTGGTAGGGGGAATGGTGGATTGGATAAGCATCTGGGATTGATATTATTTGAGGATTTGTATCCAAGATAAGAATAGTCCCGAGGACCGATATTCTTCAAGGATAGGGTATCCAAGATAAGAATAGTCCTGAGGACATACCTAGTGAACATCAAGATGGGGTATGTGCCTAGAGAGGCGGTGGTGGTATCCATATTTATTCCTCCCAGCATTGTGCTCTGATCTAGTGGAGAGATAGAGCTTGTTACTTAGGGCCTTGCTAGTTTGGACAATGTTGGTGATGATTATGATGCTTAGCAATCTAATCCCTTATGAGAATATTTCGATTTGAGAGTTTCCTGTTGCATCATTATGAATACCTCTCTAGCTAAGAGGGCGTGTTGGAAATGTAACTAGTGTCAATATTCATAATGTAACTCAAATGTACTATTGATGTATTTATTACATTCATTTATTATATTCGTTATTATTATTTATTTTCTAGTCAAGGCATGTTCTTCATGCTTATATGGTTTATTGAGTCAAAAGAAAATGTATTTGAGTCAAAGTCCCATTTGGACTTCTTGTAAGAAAAAGAAAAATCATCCACAAGACCAAGTCGGCCCTACCTAGATAAGTCGGTCCTACCTGAACAAGTTGGTCTAGAAGAGGTAACTATTCGACCTCCTGGACATGTATAAATATAAGGCAGTCAACTTCATTTGATCACTTAACCAATCACATGGATTTCTGTGCAAGAAGAAGAAGAATGTAAATGAAAGTCAAAGGAGAGAGAAATTTGAGTATTTCTGCCCTAATTTCTTCTCACACGTGCGCATTTTTTGTGGTTTCTAAGGCTATTATAGGGCTGTAATTCGACCATCATTGCAGGTCTGAAAATTTTAGAAGTTTGACCAAAATTGCAGAGGTTTGGCGAACATTCACTGTGTTGAGTTTTACTTATTAGAAGAAGGCTTGGAGGAGGGATGACTTGGGGCATTTGTGGAATTATTGGTCTTGATCTTGGGTCTTGGATATCTCACTTTGATTTGATTCTACAAGAAGAAGATTTTCTTAGGTTTCCCCCCTTGTCGGGTTTTTCCTCGACTTGGAGCCTATATCTTTGTGTTCTTTATCTCTTGTGATCTCATGTTTTGTATATTTTTGTAATTGCTTGATGAAGAGAACATAATAAAAAAAATAAGAAGCCAACAAAGATTCAATTATCAAGTAAGAGAAATCAACCCTAATATACAAGCACCTTGATTTCTCAACATTCTTTTGGGTGAAATCGTCCCACATCGGATCCATTCAAAAAGATGTTGATGAGTAAGAATCTCATCCAGAAAAGTTAACCACTACTTCACACACCCTTTCAGAGGAACTTTGTGTTGATTTGGGGTAGCATCAAATGTGCTCTAGCCACGAAAATTGGTGGAGAGGCTAAAGCACATGAGATCTCCAAGACCCAAAAATGGTTTTTGCAGAATCTAACCAGTTTGGGAGATATTAAAATAATTAATATTTTTGATGGAGTTCCTAAGTCTAAACTTAGGGAAAATAAAATATTAATGTGAATTAATATAAAATTGAGTTAGAATGGTCCAAAAGTCATGGATCAAGCCAGATCTAATCTTATCCGTCGATTAGGGACCTAAACTCGGCTGTGAATTGTCAACGAGAAAAGTATAAGAAGAGGCTTGAAGGTCGCTTGGAGAACACATCGAGTTGATCAAGAATTCGAATTTCTGGGGTAGGGCTTGCTGAGGAAATCGAAGGAGTGATTAGAGTTGCAGTTGAGGGATAGTAAATTTAGTAGCACAGAGGCAGAGATAGTACCGGGAGCATCAACGCAGAAGCTGGGAGAGGGTTGACGCAGAGCCAGCTAAAGGCCACGCAGAGGCAGCTAGGAGTTGCGCAGAGCCTCAGGAGGGCGAATGTGGGAGACGTAGAGGCTCCAGACGCTGATGCGGAGCCCCGAGAGGCTGACGCTAGGCCAGAAAGGCTAACGTTGGGCTGATGCTGGGCTAGAGAGGCTGACACAGACTTTAGAGGTTGACGTTGGGAGATTTCGTGGGGCAGATTGGGGCTGATATTTGTCTTCGACTGAGAGGTACTACTGCCGAGGGAATTCTCTGTTGGGTGAGCCATTTTTGGCACCCATATTGTATTCTGAAATTGCTTAATAATAAACCCTCAAATAGCTGCACCAGTTTTCTCGCAGTGGGATTTTCCGGGGACATCAGTCCAAAAATAACGATGTCACTTGTGTGCTTGTTTTTCCTTCAGTTGATGATCTGTATGTGTTGAGTGTGTACTTGTATTTATTTTTAGTATTTACATGGTAAATGACTTGTTACTTAACAGAACAAGTAGGAAAGAAATAAATCAGAAAGTACAGGAAGGATTTCTAACATTTAGACTTAGAAATTCCAACATGGTATCAAAGTGTGGTTACAGATCATAGGATAACTGAGGGCATTAGCTGAGAAGAGCAGTAATAGTAGAAACAATTGCCCTAAGTGACAAAAGTTGTTCCTAGCAGAAAAGTAGCCAGGAAGGGGTGACACAGTGCCTACGTCATCAGTTCGAGCCTGGAAGAGGATTAATGTAGTGGCAGAGAGGAGCAGACCTGACATACGCAATGCCGGGTCATCTTTCTCAGTTAGGAAGGATTGATGCCCATGACCAAGAGGTGCGAATTTTGCTGGTGCCGGGATTGCGCAGAGCCTAGAGGCTCTAACCTTTAGTTTGTTGAGGCATAGGAGGTTGTCGGTAAGTTGCAGAGTGAAGCTGGCGGGGTACTGTGGTCAGAACAGTACCTAATCGGGCAAGACCAAGGAGGAGAGAGTTGTTGTCGAGGATTTCTAGCTAAGAAATCCGGATCAGTGTTGCAGCTGGACTAACGATCAGAGTGGGGGCATCTCGAAATTGGCAGAGGGGTTTGCAGGAGGGAAATCTAGGGTCAGAGGGAGTCACACCTAAAACTTCTATGAGGGAACTAGAGAGACTCGGAAGAGTCGAAAGAGGAGTAGCGGAATGGCAGCGAATGGGGTAAGAGATCACGACAGACTGGATAGAACGTCAAACTTTGTAGTCTAGAAGGCTAGTATCTTGTCTGTTCTAGACAAGAATCGTCTCAAGCACTTCGCCTTGAACACGATAACAATCCTAGTTGACCCATCTGAGAACGAAAAGTACGAGGATGTAATGGTGAGGGCCAAGAGCATCATCGTTGACGGGGTCAACGACCATGTAGTACCACATATTGCCAAAAAGGACACGACAAATACGATGTGGGAGGCCCTGACGAAATTGTATCAGCATACTTCCATGTAGAGGAAGATGCGACTAGAAAATCAACTGCAGTCATACCAAATGCAGAAGGGAGAACATATAGACAGCTTCCTCGGTCGATTGAAGGAGATCTGGGATTAGCTAACTTTCGTAGGGGCCACACTGGATGAGGAGATGTTGGTGAGGATCGCATTGAACGCGGTCTCAGAGGATTGGGAGGTATTTGTCCAGAGCATACTGGGCAGTTCAACCCTTCCAGATTGGGAGGAACTGTGGGCGGCTCTTCGTCAAGAAGAGATCAAAAGGCTAACCAAGGCGGGAAGCAACGGCAAGGGGTTCAAAATCAAGGAGGAAGAGGAGGATGCTGCCCTAGCATTTGAGGGAAAGCAGGAGAAACAGAAAAAGAAGGACCTCTCCAAGGTCAAATGCTTCCACTATGGGGAACTGGGTCACTATGCGAGCTAGTGTCCGAGGAAGAAGAGAAAAGGAGAGGCTTTTGAGACCAAGGCTGCGTTAGCAAGGGTGGAGAAAGAAGTGGAGACAGATGATGACTGTGCCATGAGTGTTCATGCAACACTTGAGAGGAAGTTGGGAGACATCGAGCTACAATCAGATGAAGTACAGGCGATGAGCGGCAGGATCCTCGAGGTACCCAACCTTTCGAATTATACCTTGCTACAAGAGCCCCAAAGAGGAGTAGTAGGACCGATGGATGTTGGTAGAGACCGATGCAGATGGAGCAACAGAGGGAGTTACAGTGCAAGAATCCCAGGACAACGTGAGGCAGCAGTGCGAGATGCATAGAGTTGTTGCAGTAGCGTAAAGGTCAGAGAGGGAGCACTTGTCAGTGACAGAGGGAGCTTCAACATCGGGAGTGTTTCTAGCCTGATGGAGATGTCAGAGTTGGGAGATTAGTTACATATTTCTTAGTAACTGAGTTGCAGTGCAGCAGTTAGCAGTGGTAGTGCTATGTGTAGGACGATGCAGCATGATGAGAGGGGATGCAGTGCAGATGTAGCAGTGGTAATGGCAGGGCCATGGGCAACAACAAGGATGCAGAGGGAGCTGCTGTATAGATGGCTCTCTGAGGCACTGCGCAGTTCCTCGCTGCCTCTGCATGAGCCCTGGCTAGCTCTGCGTGAACCTCTGGCTGGCTCTGCGTCCCTCTCTCCCGGCTTTTGCGCTAATCCTCGTGGTACTATCTTTGCCTCTCTGCTTCTGTATTCATTGCCCCTCAACTACAACTCTGATCACTCTTTCGACTTCCTCAGCAAACCCTGCTCCAGAAAATCGAAATCTTGATCAACTTGGGTGTTCTCCAAGTGACCCTCAAGCCTCCTCTTATATTTTTCTCGTTGACAGTTCAATGACTGAGATTAATTCCCTAATCAACGGCTAAGATTAGATTTGGCTTGATCCATGACTTTTGGACCATTCTAACTCAATTTTATATTAATTCATATTAATATTTTATTTTCCCCAAGTTTAGACTTAGGGACTCCATTAAAAATAGTAATTATGTTAATATCTTCCAAACTAGTTAGATTCTGCCCAAACCATTTCTGGGTATTCGAGATCTCATGTGCTTTAGCCTCTCCACCAATGTTCATGGCTAGAGCACATCCGATGCTGCCCCAAATCAACATTAGCATGATTAATATTTTGTTCTGATGTGCCTCAACCTTTGTTTCTATGAATAATGCTTTGTCTCATTGTATTTGCCTTCATTCACCTATCTTTATGTGTTGATTGTTGATGCTTTTGGTTATCTATTGGAGCTAACTTCCCTATGAGGGCATCTTAGAGGTATCTCTTTGCTAGAGAATGATGATATGGCGAGCAACCATCTTGTGGATGATTCTCCTTTGTTTGTGATTGGTGAAAGGGTGTTTGTGTCACGTCCAGAGATTGTTTGGTTGTGTTTGTGAAGCTATTGGGGCTATTATCAGTGATCAAATGATTGGCTCTTGGTTGGTTAGTCTTAATGAGTTGCTTGCCCAAATTCCTACTGCTTGGAACTTTGTTCATCATGGTGGTGTTACTGTGAAATATCATGGTATTCCATTTGGGGTTGGACTCTCTTTGAATGCTATTATGTGTGCTGTTGGCTCCCCAACAGGGTATACAATTTTGTTGGTTGGAATAGATTTTTTGCTTGTATTTGTGGGCCATATATTATAGGACTCATGGTCCAAGGATGAGGGGGGCCTTGGTTTGATGGATGTTGCTACATAAGGGTGCATATTTGTGGCTAAGTGGGTAGTTGGATGTCTGATGGGTGCCTCTCCTTGGCAGGTTTTGTTCTTGCATAAATTGCTTTTAGCCCAACATGTTGGTCATATTTGGGGCTAGTTTGGCTTATGTGATATCGTATCTGCCCCTTGTAATTTCTAGCTTGCAAGATATTTTATATTTAGGAGCATTTGGGCAACCATGAGGAAGGTTGGGAGGTTGGTTTGTTAGTGGATGCGGGGCAACTGAGTTGGGTGGGACTTGGCTAGAAGGCTGATCTGGAATTGGAAGCTAGAAAGAACTTGTGTTTTGAGTCTTGACCTTCCACACTTTCAAGCAAGCAGATTAAGTAGGAAGTTCCTTTTCTAGAGGAATCTATTGGATGCCAATTCTTGCTCTTGGAAGTGTTATCACTTAGTGGCTTGAGAATATGCTTTATCTCCTATGGATTCACTCATCTTTTTGGAGATTGTTGGGCTCATCCTGCAGGAAGTTCTTTTCAAGAAGAACATTGCTATGCTATGTCCCTTTTGGTGTGATTGGGATTGGAGTTTTTGGTACCCTGTGACATAATAGGATTGTCTTAGGCTTTACTTCATTTTGCTTCAAAGACATGTGATAGGCCCACTCTTGAATGCACGGTGGGTTTCATTGGATACTGAGAATTGTTGGATCAGAGATTGCATAGAGTTTGGTTGATGTGGGTTTCCTCTAACCTATGTGTTTTTGCTTGGTTGGTCAATAGGGGCCTTCCAGATGGACTTTGCCTCTCTTGTCCAAAGGTGGAAACTGTGAAGCACATTTTATGAGATTGCTTTTCTGAAAGGTCTTGTTGGGATAAGATTCAATTGTAGTTGGCAATTATTCTTCAGGGGCACCTAAATTGGAAGGCAGTTTTGTTGGGGGATTCTAGATTTTTGATTCATGATTCTTTGGCTGGTGTTTGGCATTGTTTGAGAATTTCAGCATTATCTGTTCTTTGGTCACCTTTTTTCAACTATGGAGGGAGGAGATATGTATGCATCCGCTGGCAAAAGGATCATTATTGATTAAGGATGCCAAACATTTGGACTCTGCTGCTTATTCTGATTTTATAGCTGTTTTAGTTTTCCAGGGAAGAGGATGTAGATATCATTGTATATACCCTTCTTTTCTTACAGCTAATGCTAATAATTTTGTATATATAGGAGAAGCATATTTTACCAAAAAAGAAAAAAAATTATACTCTGGAGTCGTGTTCCCTATCTGTATATGCTCTATGCATTGTTTATAGTGCTGCCTTTGGTGATTTTGTTCTTACAAAGCCATCGCTCTATTTAATCTCTACAGATTCTATAATAGCACTGGTTATCATGAACTTTACTTCTTTTCTTACACTATGAAACAATTTCTATGGTTCAGAAGGGCTGATATGTTTGTTATGTGAAATGACAGGCAGGCGACATCAGAGTCTTCAGCTGGAAGTGCTCTATCTACGTTACATTGAGATGCTTCAGAAGCATAAAGAGTCCCTAAGACCCTCTCAAACATGGGACATCATAGTGCAAGGTCTCAGTCAATATCCCTGGAATTCAGAAATGTGCTCTTCATTGATACGTGCCATCTCCCTGCCTGCCTTCACAAGCAAGCTTCGTCGCCTCTTTGATGAATACTGTCAAAAGTAATGCTTCTTTATTAGCCTGCAGGCATATTGGTTTCTCAGCTATTTTCTCCATTAGTACAGTAGTAATTTGATTCAGTGCTTGAAATAATATATAATTATAAGATATTTTGAAAAATATTTAAACATTGTCCTTACTGAATCTGAAATCCCATTTTATATGATTTAATTTCATAATCTTCAGGATATAAGATCCAATTTATTAAAGATATCTCTGAGCTTTGTAAGGAAATTGTAGGTGTTTTCTATCATTCTCTTAATAGTATGCTCTGTTAATTTCTCTCACTTGCCCAAGAATACATCTCTATATGTAGAAGAACGTATGGGATATGTTCCGCATAAGTTTTCTGTCTGTTTATTTCCAAAAGATAAAGTATTACGTCTGCATATACTCGAACATTTTCTCATGTAAAACTTATGTCCTTGGTGGATTATAATTTCTCAAATATGTCGATTCAGTTTATACTATAGCAATAGCCTAGTTCTTGAAAACATGTTTTTTGAGACCATGCATTATAATATTATTCAGAAATTTTCCTATTTGTAACTGAATAGTTAGTTGGGTGTACAAAGTTGTAAATTGTTTGTTATTTCTTTCAGCTGCATTCTTGAAAGCAATGTTTCAGGAAACTCCTTCCACGACCTCACTTGATGACACTTAGTCTAGTGAATATGTATCATAATTGTACTTTATGTATTCTCCTTTCGGTGACTTATTCCATGTTGATCACTTGCTCACTTTATTTTTTTTGTTATTGGTTACTTGGTCGGTTCTGATCACCCTCTCCCTTGCTTTGAATTCTATATATGGTTAATACAAGTGTACAACATGTGGAATCCTCTCATATACTTGCATAACGTGCTCTATTGTGTTTTCTTGTGTGTCTTTCATCCATTGCTTGTATTGTGCCCATGCCAATTGGTATTAAAGCCTTAATATTAGGGCTTTCCTAGGGCTCCATAATTCTGACTTCCTTAATGATTTTCTCCTTCCTTGGGTTTCTCCTTTGGTCTCTCTTAAGTGGTTTGGTAAACAAATAGGTAAGCTACTTTTTCGTGAATCTCCTTTATTATTGTTTTTTGACAGATTCTTTCTATACTAAAATTTTTCTTTGGTTGTGGGTCTGGGCTGCAGGTGTTGAAATTTGTCATTTTAGACTTGTTGCTGCACAAACTAGCAGGCCTTGTGAAGAGGCAAAAGCTAGAGGGCACAGCAACAGGTGGGACAAAGGCCCGCTGTCACCACAACCTAGGTCCCCTGCACTTCTCAGATTTTCACTGGCGGGAGGAGTCCCAGTGTTAGTCACTTGTGGTAAATGTCTTCATGGTAGATTAGAAATGAGACTAAAGGAAGCTCATTCAATGGAAAGATTCAACAAAGGTGCAAGCCCTGGGAGAGACTAATAAAAATTTCCACGAAAAACCCCTTTCAAAATAAGTACACAAGACCCGGGGTTGAGATTTAACACGAGAAAAGGGTACATCCAAGGTCAGGGTAGATGAGAAAAAAGGCAATGTATGAGTTAGTTCACTAAGCACTAAATAAATCGCCTTCAAAGAATCTCTAAGTTGAAGGATTAGCTTCTAGGGTTCCCTATTGATATGACAACTAGGGCATCAAAATTTATGGAGAATCCACCATGGGAATTCCACCAAAATTTGAGGTCCTTTAGAGGAGACACAAAGAAAGAGTTCTATCCAAACAAAATTAAAAGATTCCTCCAAGATATTTCACACCAAGCCCTATATGAGTCCCTTATCCTTAAAGGGATGAATTTTTAAAATAGAAAAGAAGGAAAATTAGGGCTTAAATTTGTGTGTGACCACAAAGGGACTTGATTAGTGCCTAGAACATTGGGAGTATGGAGTCATGGGTGCTTATAATTGGCTAAATTGACCTTCAAGGAGGCTAAAAGAGGATGCCTTAGTTACCGTTTTCAACTATTACTCTCTTTAGTATTAATTGATGGAGTTTCAAAATTAATTCATCCATTATTATATATCCAAAAATATTTCTCCAAAATATTATTATTTTGTGAATATTATACATTTGCAAATAATTTGTAAATGATTTCTAACCCATTTGTTTTGCAGTACTTGGGGTTTTATATTTTTGGGGTTTCATATTTTTGTATATATATTTGAGGTTTGGCATTGTTTGATTCATTTGTGCAGGTGGATTTCAAAATTGCCCAAGAGAATTTTGTTGGGGTTTTGAGGCTGATCTAGGCCTAGGAAGGCAGGATGTCGCTTCCAATCATCCTCCAACCTCAACGTCCAACACAAGAAGGAAGCTTTCTAGCATTTTGTAGTGATTTTGTGGCGAATTTGTGTTTTTTGCAATGTTTCAAAATTTTTTAGTCCCTAAGGCCTAGCCATCTAGCCTCTTTTCCCCTAGCCATGAGCCCTAGAGGGCTTTTTAGGCCCTTGGCCTCTCTTTTCCTTGAGCCACTAGCCCTCTAAGGGCTAGCCACAACTCTTAGAGGCCCTTCTAGGGCATCGACCCCCTTGATTTAGCTAGCTACACGCCCAAGAAGGCCCCAATCCCCCTTGTTTCCCTTGGTTGTGGGCTTGGGGAGCCTCCTTAGGCCCTCGACCCCCCTCAAACGCTTAGCAGAAACCCTAAAAGGGCCTTTTCCTTGGTCGCTAGACCCTAAGGGGCCTTCTCCAGCCCAACGTCAACCCTATTGTGCTTGACGTCAGTCTTGGAGGGCTTATTTGCCCTAGCCGTGGCCTTATTTGACCATTTTCCCCTCACCTCTCCTGATTGTCTAGCCTTTCTAGCCTTTCATTTGCCCTTACTAACCCCAGTCTTGGGGTTTCCTAGACCTTTAACCCTTGCCCTATCTCTTTTTTCCATCATCTCTTGTACATTGTTTGAGTGGGCTAATGTTGTGGTTTTGCAGCATTATCAGAGCTAACTTGGTGGTTGCAAGTAGCCAAGCTCATTGGAAGTCAAGCTAACCCTCAACTAGGCCTTTAGGCCTCTTGGTTTGCCTCTCTCTCCCTCATTATCTTCTCTATTTTGCTACAGCCATTTATGCATTGATATAACTCTAGTAAAAAACATTAAAATTGACCAAAGATCATACAATAATTGCTTAATTCAATTGGGTAGTCATTGGAGCTTATTTGACATTGATAATTTGGCATCTTGTTGGCATATGGAAGACTGAATCACTAATTTTCTTTGTTATCACAAGTCAGATATATGCTCTTTTAGGTTTGATCTGAACATTAAGAGTCTGATCTATAACTTTTAAGCAATCTCATAATCAATCGGAAACCATTGGAAAGTTTAATGCATTGATTTTCTAGCTTATCTTTGACATCTTGCATTATCTCGACTGCTGATATAAATTTGCAGACCTCTGAAAACAAGGTTGCAACAATGATATATCACATATAAGTCTCTAAAATTGACTAAAGAACTTTTATAATTCATAATCATTTATGGTTGAAGCAACTTAGATTTAAAATTTGGTCATTGGCATCATTTGCACTTTTGCATTCACATATATAAGTGCTCTAATTGGTTTCATAATTGTTGATGAGATTGGATCTAAGTGACATTGTGGATAAATGCTTTCATTGTTATCATTGTTCCTTGGGTAAGTCGATATATTGCTCATTTTTTAATTAAATATCTCTTGCGGGTTTTGTGAATCTATGTCACTCTTAAAAGCGCTATAATTATTGGCATATTAGTGATTCATTATTATAATCTTAGAGATTGCTAATTCATTAATAGCATTGACCTTGTCTTATTTATCTCTTGAGCTATTGTCTATTGATATTATTGGCAACATTTTTTGGCACCTTTTGATTTGATCACTTTTTGTTGTGGTGAAGATTGTCATTCATTTATTATTTAAGTACTTCATTGTTCAGAATTATTTTAATCAAGTACTTAAGATGCTTAATAATCTCACCTTAAGAGCGCTCTATCATATTTTGCATTTGCATCATAGGACTAGCCTCTTGCATTAATTAATTAACTTCAAAGCATAAGCTTGGTCGATAGAGAGATAGTCCCACCTTTCTCATCTATCTTGAGGGGTCTGTTGAAGTTTCTAATTTTCCTTAGAAACCCTTCATGCACCTTTTCTGATTTATTCCTACCTACTTGTTATTTTTTTTTCCTTTAACAAGCTATTTACAAAGTAAATACTAAAAATAAACACCAGTGCATGCTCAACATATTACAGATCATCGACTAAAAGAAACAAGAACAAACACACCACATGACACCATTATATTTGTACCAATGTCCCCGAAAAAACTCAATGCGGGAAAACTGGTGTAGCTATCTGAGGGTTTTCTTATTAAGCAATATCAGAGTACAATCTGGGTGCTGAAACTGACCTACCCAACAGAGAATTTCCTTAGCAGCTATACCTCACAGTTTGAGAGAAATCTCCTGGCTGAAACCCCGGAAAATCCTTCTAGCAGTTCCTCAGCACAAAACTGCGTTTGCAACCACAACGCCTGCCCAATCTGGACTGCGTCAGCCCCTCTCTGTCTCATGCTGGCCCTGCGTTGGCCTTTCTTGGCTTGTGTCAGCCTCAGGAGGCCCTACGTTAGCTTTTTGGGCCTCTGCGCCAGACACACTGGTCTCTCTAGTGCTCTGCGCAGCACTTGGCTACCTTTGTGTGGCTCTGCATCACTCTCCTTGGCTGCTGCGTTGCTCTCCCGACATAATCTTTGCCTTCTCTGTTTCTCTGTACTCAATGCCCCTCAGCTACTCTCCTGATCACCGATTCTATCTCTTTCAGCAAACCCCGCTTTAAAGAATAGAATGACTGATCATTTGGTGTTCTCTCCAAGTGACCCTCAAGCCTCCTCTTATACTTTTCTTGTTGACGTCTCAACGGCCGAGATTAAGTTCCTAATCAACGACTAAGATTAGATCTGGCTTGATCCATTTCTTTAGGACCACTCTAACACAGATTCATATTAATACAAATTAATATTTTATTTTTCCTAAGTTTAGACTGTGGAACTCCATTAAAAATATTAATTATTTTAATATCTCTTGATCTGTTTAGAATTTGTCCAAACCCTTTCTGCATATTGGAGATTTCATGTGCCCCAACCTGTCCACCAAATTTCATGGCTAGAGCACATCCGATGCTACCCCAAATCAATACTCCCTCTTAGCGAGGTTTGTGCTCTAGCAATACTCCTCACTGAGTATTACTTTGATCATCCGACATCGGTACTTGTGCTAATGCTAGGCCTTCCTGCCCACCATCCTCTGCACTGTTGCTTCCTGTACTGCTGCCCATGGTTCTGCCACTGCCACTGTTGCATCTGTATGACAACTCCTTTGCATCTGTGCTGTTGCTGGTCCTTCCTCCCAACACTGCATCTGCACTGCACCTCCTCTCATCATGTTGTATTGTGCTGCCCACTGCTACTCTGCAACTCAGTTACTGAGAAGTAAGTAACTGATCTCCCAACTGCCTCCCTATTGGGCTAGAAACACCCTCTAATGCTGAATCTCCCTCTGCCGTTGACAAGTGCTTCCTCTCTCTGACCTCTGCGCTGCTGCAACAACTCCTTACATCTCGCATCGTTGCACACCTCACTATGCCTTCCTGCACTGGTGCAACACTCTTGTGCCTCTCGCACTGCTGCAGCCTGCTAGCTTTGTGCTGTCTTGAGACTCCTGCATTGTAGCTCTCTCTGCTGCTCCATCCGCATCCGTCTCTACCTACTTAGCTAGTCTTGCTACTCCTTGTCAGGGCTCCCGTAGCAAGGTCTAATCCAAGATGCCGAGTACCTCAAGGATCCTGCCCCTCATCGCCTGTAGTCCGTTTGACTACAGCTTGATGTCTCCCCACTTCCACTCAAGTGGCATGTGTGCACTCATGGCACAATCATCGTCTGTTAAAACTTCCTTCTCTACATGTGCTGGTGTTGCCTTAGTCTCGGAAGACTCTCCTTTACTCTTCTTCCTTGGGCACTAGGTTGCATAATGATCCATCTCCCCACAGTGGAAGCTCTTGATCTTGGAGAGATCTTTCTTCTTCCACTTCTCCTGCTTTCCCTCAAATGCTAGGGCCACATCCTCCTCCTCCTGCGTGACCTTGATCCTGTTGCTGCTGCTACCTATCTTTGACTGCCATCTGATCTCTTCCTGGCGAAGAGCTGCCCACATCTCGTCCCAAGGTAGGAGAGTCCCTCTGCCCAGGATACTCCAAGAAAGAGATCAGGGCTATCCTCACCATAAGCTCTTGATATGGTGTTGCTCCTATAATAGTCAACTGGTCTCGGATCTCATTCAATCCTCCGAGGAAGGTGTCAATCAATTGACCCTTCCTCATCTGATACGACCTCATCTGGTTCTCGAGCATCATTTTTCTTTACACAGAAGTATGTTGGTACAAGTTCTTGAGAGCCTCCCACATCTCAACTGCCATTTCCTTCTTGGCCATATGTAGTACCACATGATCCTTGACCCTATCAAGGATAATGCACTTGGCCCTCGCCATCGCCTCTTCGTACCTTTCATTTTCATTGGGGTGGATTGGGACAAATATAACCTTCAAGGTGAAGTTCTTGACACGATTCCTGTCAAGCAGTGATAAGATTCTGGCCTTCCAGACTGGGAAGTTTGATGCTTTGTCCAGCCTATCCTGGTCTTTTACCTCGTGTAATGCCAGGACGCTCCTCTACTTCCCTCCTGGAAGTTCTCTATTCGACTCCTCTGAGTTTCTACTTTCCGTCTGGAAGTTCTCTTCTAGACTCCCTCTGAGTCCTGATTTCCCTCCTGGAAATCCTTCTGCCGCTTGTCGAGATGTCCTCTACTCTAATAGTCTTCTGCAACTGCACTGTTGATCCAGGTTCCTCAGCTAGAAGCCCTCAGTAACAACTCCTCTGGCTTTGCGCTGTTAGGTAATGTTTGACTACAGTACCTCACCAGTGCCACTCTGCAATATTTCTGCAGCCCTCTAGACTCCAGCAACTGCTTCTCTGTGAACTGTGTCAGCCCCTCTCTACTCAACGCTAGCTCTGCGTCACCCCAGATGTGTCTGCGTCAGCCCTGGGATGCCCTGCGTCAGCCCTCTGGCCTTCTGTGTCAACAACGCCGGCCTCTCTGAGGCTCTGCGCAGTTCCCAACTTCCTCTATGTGGCTCTGGCTGGCTTTGCGTCACACTTCCTTGGCTTCTACGTTGCTAGAAACAACTTCTGTTACCTCGGGATTGCTGTTTTCTGCTGCTATTGCTCCGCTAGGTTGATATCTTTTAGTCCTCCTGTGATCTGCAACCTGGCTTTGGTACCATGTTGAAGTTTCTAATTTTCCTTAGGAACCTTTCATGCACTTTTTATGATTTATTCCTACCTACTTGTTATTTTTTTCTTTAACAAGTTATTTACAAAGTAAATACTGAAAATAAACAGTAGTGCATGCTCAACATATTACAGATCAACAACTAAAAGAAATAAGAACAAACAAACCACATGACACCATTATTTTTGGACCAATGTACTCGGAAAAACCCAATGCGGGAAAACTGGTGTAGCTATCTGTGGGTTTCTTATTAAGCAATATCAAAGTACAATCTGGGTGTCGAAACTGGCCTACCCAACAAAGAATTTCCTTAGCAGCTAGACCTCACAGTTTGAGAGAAATCTCTTGTTTGAAACCCTGGAATATCCTTTTAGCAGTTCCTCAGCACAAAACTGTTCCTTCAACCCCAACGTTTGCCCAATCTGGACTGCGTCAGCTTCTCTCTGTCTCACGCTGGCCCTGCGTCAGCCTTTCTTGGCCTGCATTAGCCTCAGGAGGCCCTATGTCAGCTTTCTAGGCCTCTACGTCAGACACGTTGGCCTCTCTGGTGCTCTGTGCAACACTTGGCTACCTCTGCATGGCCCTGTGTGAGCCCTTGGCTGTTGTGCTACTCTCCTTGGTTGTTGTGTTGCTCTCCTAGCACAATCTCTGCCTTCTCGTTTCTCTGTACTCAATGCCCCTCAGCTGCTCTCCCGATTACTGATTCTATCTCTCTTAGCAAACCCCGCTCTAAAGAATAGAATGACTGATCATCTGGTGTCCTCTCCATGTGACCCTCAAGCCTCTTCTTATACTTTTCCTGTTGACGTTTCACAGCCGAGATTAAGTCCCTAATCAATGGCTAAGATTAAATCTGGCTTGATCCATGTCTTTAGGACCACTCTAACACAGATTCATATTAATACACATTAATATTTCATTTTCCCTAAGTTTAGACTTAGGGACTCCATTAAAAATATTAATTATTTTAATATTTCCTGATCTGTTTAGAATGTACCCAAAGCCTTTTTGGGTATTGGAGATCTCATGTGCCCCAACTTGTCCACCAAATTTCATGGCTAGAGCACATCCGATGCTACCCCAAATCAACAGGGTCTGTTGAATTAAATATCTCTTGTGGGTTTTGTGAATCTAAATCACTCTTAAAAGCAATGTTTTAAAACTCTGAGTCAGTGAAGGGTCGACTCCGACTCCAACTCCGACTTGGTATCGACTTGGCCGTCTCGATTTCAATGACTCCGTCGTTGTAAAAAATACATTAAATATTTATTTTTCATAAAAACACATAATTTTAAAGATTTTAATTCATGTTTCCAAACACACAACATTAGAATATAGATAGAAGACAACATATGATCAAAGTAGGCTCACAAATATATCCATTATATCAAAATGGCACCTAGTGCACTGTCCAATACATACACGATGATGATATAGAGATTAAAACAAAAACACATAACCAAGGAGGCTAGAAATGGCCTCTACAACAAAAGTCTGTGACCAGTACCATTGGCTACTGCTAGAGTTTCCAACATCATCTGGCTTAGTGTTACCTGGGAGTGGGAGCGAAAGCGGAGAGCGAGAGCGAAAACGGGAGCGGGAGCGACATTTTTAGAAGCTCCCGGTTTGGGAGCGGATCCTGGAGGAGTTCGATAACCAATGTCACTAGCATCAAGGTATATAGAGGGATTGGTGTCCTTGATTAAATACAAGTTCCATACCCTAATACATGACAAAATTCAATGGAAACATTGCAATCCCCCAATCTTAAAATCCTAAAAAACTAATAAGTTTGCTGGATTTTGAATGAAATCTAAAATTCTACTTTCTCCATATGAAATCCAATGAGGCCAGAACCACTCTCAAACATCCCGAGTCATTTCATGGTAATGTTAAAAATTTAAGTAAAAGGATGAAAATGAAGATTAAGGAGAATGTCACTTTTACTTTAAGAATTTAACATTACCATGAATAGCATATTAATACTAGGGATCAGAGTTAGACAGGGAAACCCATGAGTGAGACAAGGAAGCCCAAGGAGTCCACAAAAATAAATAAAATAAAAAAAAAAAACCTTTTTTTTGGGTTCACTGGCCATTGTACGTAAGCCGGCCGGGTTGTTAAGGACTCGGCTGAGCCGGCTGGGTTAATAACGAGCCGGCCGAGTTGTGTAACAAGTCGACGAGCTCGGTATTAACTCGGCCGGTTGAACCGGTTTAATGGTTGGGTCACAAAATCCAAGGTTGGCTCGGACCAGCTCGGCCGAGTCAGTTCCAAGCCAGCCGTTTTTCAAAGCACTGCTTAAAAGCACCATAATTATTGGCATATTAGTGATTCATTTTTATAATCTTGGAGATTGCTAATTCATAAATAGCATTGACATTTCCTTATTTATCTCTTGAGTTGTCTATTGATATTATTGGCAAGATTTCTTGGCATTGTTTGATTTAAACACTTTCTCTTGTGGTGCATTGATTTATTATTTAAGTACTTCATTGTTCTGAATTATTGTAATCAAGGACTTAAGAAGCTTAATAATCTCACCTTAAGAGCACTCTATCATATGTTGCATTTGCATCATAGGACTAGCCTTTTGCATTAATTAATTAACTTCCTAACATAAGCTTGGTTGATAGAGAGATAGGCCCACCTTTCTCATCTAGCTTGAGGGGTCTAGAAACTCTTTAGTGGTGAACATAATGAGCTTGCAGTCTCCAGAGCCACAATCTTCGCAGCACCGAAGGCATCAAGTGGTTAGAACCCAAGGGGATGTATCATTAATCAAGCCCTAGTTTGCTTCTCCCTGGCTTCTCTCTCACAACCTACTCTAGAGACTAGTTTCAAAACAATTGAGAGGAAGGATACACCTAGAATAGACATATAGCTTAAAATAAACCAAGATTTTGCATCTCACCTAGATTATAGGATTTACATCTCATTAGGGTAGTGAAGCATCCTTAAGCAACAACTGTTCATCCGGTGACTTGTTAAATAATTTATTTTAAGCAAGTAATTGACTCCATTTAAGGCATTGGTCTTCCATGATAATCTAATCAAATCATTTAACTTGCTAATTCAACCAAGTTGCTAGGCCATTCAGTTGTGTCTCTTGGACATGTTGGCTGCCAATAAGTCTCCCATCTTCACATTTCATAGAGACTACCCCCCATAGCTTGCTGTAGGGAGACAACTAGAATGGAGAGGGTGGGGATTAGAGTGACAACCCTTGTCCTGAGTGTTATTGCATCTTGTCTGTACAATTTAGGTGACAATAGGTCGTAAACCCAACATTGGAGTCTCTAAAATCATAATTCATACTTCTTTTGTCCTCATCATGATTTTCATGGATTACCTTGTCACCACTAGGAAATCTTTCTTGCTGCAACTTTGTCAAACCTTCCTTCAACCCTTCCATCTTGACATTCATCATTGCTTCCATGTCCAATTTTAAACCATCGTTCAAACCTTCCATGTCCCTTTTTATTTTTATTTTGAAACCATCCATCTTAACATTCATCATTGCTTCCAATTCATTTTTGGTTACTCTTTGCGAGAACAAAATTTGTTACACTTGGTCTCGTAATTTTGATATATCATGTTGCATTTCTTCCTCTTTTTCCTGCATCATAGTTGTTGATTTGGGGTAACATCGGATGTGCTCTAGGCCTCGAAATTTGCAGAAAGCTTAGACACATGCATTCTCCAATACCCAGAAATCGTTTTGGGAAATTCCACTCGGAAACAGTTCTATTAAAATAATTAATTATTTTTAATGGGACCCTAAGTCTAAACTTAAGAAACTAAAATAATTAATGGGTATTAATCTAAATTGTGGATGGAACTTCTAGAAGAATACAGAGATCAAGTCAAATGATCCTAACCATTGATTAGAATCTAGTATGGGCCGTTGAATGATCAACGAGAGGATTATAAGACGAGACTTGATCGACACTTGGAGAACACAACAGAGGCATATACTCTATTACCCGAGTAAGATCGATTTTCTCACTGGTCGAAGTTCAACAAGAGAAAATCGAAATAGAGGGAGAGTTACAGGTGAGAAAGTGATTGAGGGCATCAACACATTCAAAGAGTGCAAGGCAACAAGACGCAGAGCAGGAATAGGGTGACATAGAAAGAGGCAGTGTAGAGGCAGTTTGACGCAGAGCCTGCGTGGGCAGCTTGACGTGGAGCTTGGGAGAGATGTTTGACACAGAGAGGATTAGAAGGATTCTGGGGTAGAAGTGCTTCACCTGGGGCAAAACTTGGTCAAGAAGTGTTTGTAAAATTTCTCATTCCTATTTTGCTGGTTGTAATTTGTATAAGAGAATTTGCTGAAGAATAATAACCTATCGGCTGCACCGATTTTCCCACATTGGGTTTTTCCAGAGATGATTGTCCAAAAATAACTGTCATTGTGGTTGTATTTGTGCTGGTATATTTCCTTACATTTACTTTTTGCAACATTTTAATTGTGAAGACTGCAGTATAATATATTTCGATATTTGCCGCAAGAATATTGTGGATAATTTATTCCTAAGGTAATAAGTAGAAGAAATATTATTAACCACTGCAGTAGGATTTTTGTTTAGAAATTTTCACATGGTACCAGAGCTACAGTGAAGCAAAAGAAAAAGGCCGAAGGACCTATCGTTGAAAGGAGTAGAGAATTCGAAATTCCTACAAGAGCAGAAACTTGAATTTCCCAGAGGATTGCGCAATTCAAGCCAAGGAGATTGGACTTCGTGGGAAAACTCTCTCTGAGTGAGTCAAGTCTTTCCAATCGAAATTTGTTAGTGGTAGAAGGAACAACACAACAAAAGATTCAACAAGGAGGGTTGTCTCAGGTGGGACGCAGTTTTCTTGCAGCAGTTGTTGGGACAAGTTAGCATCAGAAATTGGCATAGTATGGATACTCAAAGTGTCTTAGATTTATATACCAGATTAGATGAAGAATTCGCATGCCTAGCAAATTTAGCATCAGCGGATGTTTGGTACATTGATAGCAGGGCTTCAACTCATATGATTGGAGTACGAGAACATTTCTCAAGCTATCAAGAAGAACAAATGGACTTCCAAATAACTATGGGAAACGAAACAAAATGTACTCCGGTAGGGAGAGGCACCATAACTTTTCAGATGGAAGCAATGACCAACATTAGAGCCATCAATGTTTTGCATGTGCCAGGATTAGGAATGAACTTGATTTTAGTGTCCCAGTTACAGGACAAGGGATATGATGTATACTTCATGGGAAAGAAGGTATACGTCAAGCATCTAAGATGGAAGAAGAAAAATCAAATTGGGGTTTGAAGCAAGAAGTTGTATGGGTTGCAGCTCGAATCACCAATGGTATTGATAGGCAACAACTGTAATGGTGAGAAGGAGCGAAATGAATTATGGCACAGGTGAATGGGGCACTTACACCATGGAGCACTGAGGATTCTCAGAGAGACTGTTATAGGGGTACCAGTCCTTAGTAGTGAACATGATGACTTATGCAGAGGATATGTGCTAGGAAAGTACGTTAAAGCAACTTTTTCCAGAAGTAACAATAGAGCAGAATGTGTATTAGGATTAATACACTCAAGTATCTCTGGTCCCATGTCCACAAGGGCTCTTAGTGGTGGCGAATGCTTCATCACCTTTATCGATGATCACTCGAGAAAAAATTGGATCTATTTCTTAAAGACCAAGGATAAGGTCTTTGATTGTTTCCGAGAGTTTAAAGCTCTCGTTGAAAATGTGACAGGGAAAAGGATAAAGGTATTGCGTTCAGATAATGGTGGAGAGTATATAGACAAAGACTTCATAAATTTCCACGCAAAGGAGGGCATCAAAAGAGAGTGGACAACTCCATATAATCTGGAGCAAAATGGAGTAGCAGAAGGGAAAAAAGAACGATTGTTGGGGTAGCCAAAGCTATGTTGTATGATTATGACTTACCTAAGTATCTTTGGGCAGAAGCTTGCAACACAACAATATATATCCAGAATAGAACTCCTCATAGAGCATTGGGGAAGAGAACGCCCGAAGGAGTTTTCATAAGGAAGAAGCTGAAATTCGGTCATCTCATGATATTCGGAAGCGTGGCTTGTTGTCACATTCCAGACTAGAAGTGCAGTAAAATGGATCAGACTGCAGAAAAGGGGTATCTCATAGGATACAACGAGACCTCAAAGGCATATAGAATCTACATTCCTGGGAGCAGGAATATTATAGGAGGATGGGATGCAAAGTTCATGGAAGATAGAGCTTTCAGGAAATCTCTTGAGATCCTTGCAGAAGATCAATCAGGAGATTTTCCATTATTCCAAGAGTAGCAGGGGCAACAAGAAGGATAGGCAAGAGGACATACACCTGGATCGAGTATAGTGAGTAGCACCAATATCTCCTTAGAAGGAGGAAATGCAGATGATTCTTAACGAACGGAACGACACGATCAGGAGGAAGAGTTGGTGGAGCCTCCTACCACTAGTGGTAGAACTAGCAGAGAAGTATGAAAGACGCTGAGGAACACAAAGAAGTTTGTTGGAGCTCCTAAAACCGAGAAGAGGCAGCATAGACAGCCAAATAGATACCAAACATTGGTAGCTCAGGTTGAAGAAACCTCTAGCTTCAGGAAGTTGTTCAACACCAAGTATGGGTGGATGCCATGGTGGAAGAATACAACTCCATCATGACGAATGATGTCTGGGAAGTAGTACTTAAACCAGAAGATAGATTAGTTGTAGGATCATGATGGATGTACAAGATCAAGTATGTTGTAGACAACAGTATAGAGAAGTACAAGGCAAGGTTCATGGAAAAGAAGTATGCTCAGAAAGAAGGGATAGACTATGAAGAGACCTTCACCCCAGTTGCTTGATACACCTCTAACAGATATGTTATATCCCTAACAGCTGAAATGGGATGGGAGATTAACCAGATGGATGTGAAGACAACATTCTTGAACGGAGTGATAGAAGAGGTGTATATAGAACAACCCGAAGGCTTCGAAACTCATGAGAAGAAAACTCTTGTTTGCAGGTTAAAGAAAGCCCTATACAGGCTCAAGCAGGCACCCAGAGCATGGTATGGTTGGAACGATAGTTACTTGCAGCAATTGGTATTTATCAAGAGTGATGCTGATCCTATTTTCTACTATTTGTTGGTAGAGAATTTACCACTTATTCTGATATTGTATGTAGATGACTTGTTTCTAACTGGGTCATCCAGGATTGCAATAAGAATCCTGAATCCGAATTCGACATGAAGGACTTGGGATTGATGCATTATTTTCTGGGTTTGGAAGTTTGGCAGAAGAATTGGGGATCTTCCTTGGACAAGGAAGGTACTCTACAAAATTTTTGAAGAGATTTAGAATGCAGGATTTTCGACCCATGGCTACTCCCATGATCACCAACTAGAAGAAAATAGATGCATCAAAAGACAAAGAAGTAGATCCCACCTTGTACAGGCAACTCATTGGGTCACTTATGTATCTAGTCGACACTAGGCCAAACATTTGTTTTGTTGTCAACACTCTTAGTCAGTTCATGGTGGAGCTAAAAAGGGTGCATCAGGCAACAACAAGACACATTCTTAGGTATGTACGCAAAATAGTCGGATATGGGTTGAAGTACTCCCGAGGGGAGGGCATCAGTTTGAATGGGTTCATTGATGCAGATTGGGTAGGTAATTCAGTAGACCGAAAAATTACCTTAGGGTATTGCTTCAGTGTTGGATCAGGGATGATATCTTTGTGCAGCAGGAAGCAAAAATCGGTAGCAGTGAGCTCAACAGAAGCAAAATATATGGCAGCCAGCACAACTACGTGTGAAGCCATAAGGCTTTGAAATTTGCTTGTGAGCTTATTTAGAAAAAGGATGGAAGTGACCAAGGTTTACTGCGATAATTAGAGTTGTATCAATCTCTGAGTATCCAATATATCATGATCGGTCGAAAGATATAGATATCCATTATCACTTTATCGGAGACTGTGTTTAGCGTGGGGTAGTATAACTACAGTATGTCCCCACAGGAGAGCAGGTGGATGATATACTCACAAAGGCTCTCGGAAGAGCTAAGTTCACTCAGTTCAGAGAGCTGATGGGTATGGTTGAAAATCCATTTCAGTAAGAGCGACATTTTGCAGTGTAGTGACAGTTTTAAGTGGTAGTGCTAACAACAACACAGATGTAGACATTCAGACAGAGCTGTAGTACAAATGTAGCATTGATAGTGGAAGTCTCAAAGGCAACAATACAGTTGTAGCAGCAACGTTGTAGTTGGTGGACAACATGTCAGACATTAATAACGCAGAGGACGATGCTTCAAAGTCAGAGTAGTATGCAATAGCAGTGTATTGCTAGAGAACATTCCTCACTAAGAGGGAGTGTTGATTTTGAATAGCATCAGATGTTCTCTAGGCCTCAAAATTTGCAGGAAGGCTTAGACACATGCATTCTCCAATACCCAAAAATCGTTTTGGGAAATTCCACCCGGAAACAATTTTATTAAAATAATTAATGGGTATTAATCTAAACTGTGGATGGAATTTCTAAAAAAAGGCAAAGATCAAGTCAAATGATCCTAACCATTGATTAGAATCTAATCTGGGTCGTTCAATGATCAACAAGAGGATTATAAGAAGAGACTTGATGGGCACTTGGAGAACACATCTAAGGTAGATACTTAGTTACTCGAGTAAGATTGATTTTCTCACTGGTCGAAGTTTGGCAAGAGAAAATCGAATTAGAGGGAGAGTTGCAGGTGAGAAAGAGAGTGAGGGCATCAACACATTGAGAGAGTGCAAGGTAGCAAGTTGTAGAGCAGGAATAGGGTGACGCTGAAAGAGGCAGTGCAGAGGCAGATCCTGTGTGGGTAGCTTGACGCTGAGATTGGGAGAGCAGTTTGACATAGAGAACTTGGTCAAGAAGTGCCTGTAAAATATTTCATTCCTATCTTGCTAGTTGTAATTTGTACAAGAGAATTTGCTGAAGAATAATAGAAACCCTCTTCTGCTGCATTGATTTCCCCACATTGGGTTTTTCCGAAATGATTGTCCAAAAATAACTATGTCAATTGTGGTTGTATTTGTGCTAGTATATTTCCTTACATTTACTTTCTTTAATGTTTTAATTATAAAGGTTGCAGTAGAATATATTTCGATATTTGTCGTAAGAATATTGTGGATAACTTATTAATGAGGTAATAAGTAGAAGAAATAATATTAATCACTGTAATAGGATTTTTGTTTGGAAATTTTCACAATAGCAGAATTTTTTGGTTGCTTACTAGGTGTATCCATTTTTTGTTTTGAGGCATTTTAGAATCAAACAACGATATCTATGCTTCACTATGCCCTTTGAATCACATCAAACTGATTTTTCAAACAAAAGTTATGCAAAATTTAAAAAAATACACTTTTTTCTTGCTTTTAGGAGCTCGAGCTTGAAATTGTTTTATCTCTGTAATTTTAGCCTCCCAAGGTTTGATATTTTGTTCTGTGGTAGCCCTTTGAGTCTTCTTTCCAATTCCACAAGTTGGACCAAGATTGGATTCTTCAAGATAAAGTTATGCCAAATCTCCCGCGATGACCTGATTATGGTCTGGTTAAGTAGAGTGAACTTGTACGGGATGCCACATGTCACTGTTTCAGCCTTCGGCCCTGAGATTGATACACGAGAAATTATAGTCTGTGCAATTTTGATCGCTTTTTACAAAATTCAAATCCGATGCTTGAAGAGAAAGTTATGACGATTTTCCCTAGGTCACTTGTTTGAGATTGACTTTTGTAGCATGCAAAAACACTAACTTCTGCAAACCATATCTCAAGAAATATAGCGAACCAAGATCTGAAATTTTTACACGAAGTTCACCAAGAGTTCAGCTCTACATGGGCGAAATTTCAGCATTTGAAGCTTTATAGAAAAAAGTTATAGCGAAAATGCCAAGATGACCTATTTGAAGCAACGAAATTCTAGAATCCAAAGCTCTGAAACCAAATGGTATGCAACCATATCACCTTACAAAAGAAAAGATAGATCAATGACTTGAAAGTTAGCCTCTTCTATGGGGCAAATTTTTTTACATCAAGTAAATGAACAATTCTTAGATGATCCAAATGACAAGGCCTCTTTGGTATATATAGGAGTCCAAAGAGTCACAATATAATCAGAGCCTACATAATAATAAAAATGTAAGGGCACAACAATAACAATAATGGGCTTCTATGGGGCACAACAATAACAATAGCGGGCCTACATGGGCACAACAATAAAAATAAGGGGCCGACACTAGTGTTATAGGGACCTAACAACATTTCGATACTAAAATCGTAGAGGAGTGTTGAAAGTTTGACGTGAATGTTGGTTTCTAGTTTAATCAATTTTTGGATTTCATTTGAATCTTCTTGCAGAAGCCAAGTTGATAGCACGCTAGTTGGGCTCTAGCGCTTACAATACTCATGAAGTCACATTCTTGAGCTTCTATGAAACTGTATTTGATCCTATGGTTTAAAGGTCTGGCAGTTGATGGCACTCTGGATCACCATACTCCTATGCAAATGAAAATGTTGCGTTCTTGAAGTATGCTAGGGAAAATTTATGAAAAAACTATTAACATTTACAACACTGTCCTATTAGTGGGGCCAAAATATGTGATCAATCTTGAGCATGAGGTAATCAATCTTCTGGGCAATAATTTAACAATATAATCCTTAAAGTCTTCACACAATCATACTTGCTGAAACTCTAACACCTTGAAGTATACTCATTGTTGAAACTCCAACCCCTAAAGAAAAAGGTCTAAGCTCATAGCCTTCTAGCTTGGCAATTAGTTGTGTAATTTCTGTGTAAGACTAGCAAAAATGCAAGGGCATTTTGTATGTGGTTTGCACAAGCCTAATAGTATTCTCTCTACAGCCTTGCTGTCCAAGTGACCATTCTCTACAACAGTCTTCTGGGAAATAAATTAAACAAAATTTTGAGCATAAGTGTCACTCTTTACCATAATCGTGACAGATATACATATGACACAATTCAACCTGTGACATCTTCACACTATCCTTGTGTAGTGGGTTTTGGATACACATCAGTTACCTCAATACTTGATAACAAGAATCATGTTTGTAATATATGTGTTGAATAGTGTAACTAGGTTCAGTCTTCATATGTACACTTGGTTCTTGTATATTGTAAAAATGAAAAAGAAAATTATTATTATTATTTTTGTAGCATGGATTTCATGCTCAAGGTCATTTTATTTTAGGCCAAAACACCCAATGAGTGCTTCTAGGTTTTTATTATTGAGTCAAGAAGTCAAAGTCGGCTTGGCAGCTAAGAAGTTAGCGTAATTAGGGCATGTCCTCCTCCTTGGAAGCCTATATATAAGAGAGCATTCAACATCCTTGAAGACTCTCACTCATTCACTCATCAATCAAGCATGGAAGATGAAGAAGCAGGCAAGTGAAGGAAGAAGGAAGGAGAAAGTTTTGGGTTTCGCTCTATCTCTCACACATGCAGAGGTAAGGCTAGGATTTTGTTGCTACAAGGTCGAAGTTTTCAAGGTGTAGAAAGAAGGTCGAAATTGGTTGAAGAAAGGTCTATTAGTCACTTACTAGACCTAGAAGAGGAAGCAGCCCGAGTGAAGGAGCAAGGAAGCATTGAAAGCCCTAATTTCTCTCACATGTATGGAAGCAACAATTGTTGCAAGGGCCCGAAAATTTCAGACCTGCAATAGAGGCTGAAATTCTGTAGCTGAGGGTCGAAGTTGTGCAGCTGGAAGAGATTTGACTTGGTTTGATTTGGATAGAAGAAGCATATCATCAAGAAGGTCTGGCTTGGTCTTGGAAGGGTATTGTTCTTGGTCTAGAGGCCTTGGAATTCATCATTTGAAGAATTTATAAGAAAATAAGAGATTTGTGGGTTTTACTCTCAAAAAGAGAGGTTTTGACCTTGGCTTGCAGCCTACGTCTTGTGTCCTTTTGTACTATTGATCTTCATGTTTTTGGTAGCTGTTTGATGGTAGGAGCAACATAATAATAGAAGAAGAAGCTATTAATCAAGAAAAAGTAAAAGTACATCACAAACAGTTATCAGGTCTAAGAGAAATCACCCTAATTATAGCCCTATTGATTTCTCAACCATATGTAGTAGTGACCAGATCTTTAGACAATGCCTTTATCCCTATGACTATGACCCTTGATATGGGAGAAATCGTGTCTGATAGTGAACTTGTTGCTAACTGTGACCCTAATGAATAACAGTGCTTTGGATATGACCTGTGTGCCTTGGTGATCTTGTGATATATGACTTAAGATGATGATAACAATAAGGGACAATGTTCTAACGGTAAACCGGTTGGTGTCGAGTGCGATGAACATCTAGTATCTACAACATGCAGGACTGCTTCTTGGGCATGATTGTCTTGAGATTGTGGGTAGAGTATTAGGTTGATACATATATGATATTGACAAGGAGTAGAGAATAAGAGAAGGGTTGTTTTATTTGTGAAAATTCTACCACTGCAGCAACTGATCTACTTTTCCTACTTATTTCATCATAAATTATTCATGAAATTACTTCAACAAACATTAAAATAAACACTGCTGCAGCTATCACATTGTAATACAGAAACAAAAATTTGCACACAATGACACAATTATTTTGGACTAATGTCCCCAGAAAAACCCAATGTGGGAAAATCGGTGCAGCAAGGGAGGATTTTATTATTTAGCAATTTTCTTGTACAATAGGGTGCCAAACTGGCTTACCCACAGATAGACAAACTTCCAGCACTTTCCTAAACCCCGCGTAGGCCCTACAGACCTCTGCTACAACCTAAAATCCTCTGCGTCAGCCTATTGAGGCTCTGCTCAACCTCTCTAGGCTTTTGCGTCACTCCTGCAACCTCTGCGTGGATGATGCAGTCCCTTCTAGCTCTACGCAGTCTGTGCTGCCTCTGCATGGCTTCCTCTGGCTCTGCGTCTCTCTTCTGCGCTAATCTCCTGTCTTTCTATTTCGTACTTGCTGCCTTCTGACTGCTCTCCAGACCATTGGTTCAATTTCTCAGCAAACCCCGCTCTAGAAATTGAACTGACTGGTCTCCCTTTGTGTGTTATCCAAATGCCCCTCAAGCCTCCTCTTATACTTTTTCTATTGACATTTCAACGGCCGAGATTAAGTCCCTAATCAACAGCTAAGATTAGATCTGTCTTGATCCATGTCTTTTGGACCATTCTAACACAGATTCATATTAATACACATTAATATTTTATTTTCCCTAATTTTAGACTTAGGGACTCCATTAAAAATATCAATTATTTTAATAGCTCCTGATCTGTTTAGAATCTGCCGCAACCCATTATGGGTATTGGAGATCTCATGTGCCCCAACCTCTCCACCAAATTTCGTGGCTAGAGCACATCCGATGCTACCCCAAGTCAACAGTGTTGAGTGTTTCGGCATCATTAAACTGTGATATGATTTATATGGCAATAACAGTTGATGAATGACCTTGACTGAATTTGATAGGGATTTTGACATTTGTCAGTAACTCTTGTTGACAGTATAGTTGTGATTGTGAAGCAATGGCATTGAAGCATATGGTGAGTGATAGTTTCCTCATAAGGCAGTTACCCTGGACAGTGACTTTCACATTATATTGGTGACTATTGGTGACTTGAAGGCATGACAATATTGCAGTGAGACAGTGACATGATAAGGTCAAATAAGTAAGTCAAAGTTCAGTAGTGAGCAGTAGTAGACAACAATCTTTATGAGACATAATACATAATAACAGTGACTTTTGTTATGCAAATGACAGAAACAATAGATACTGCTGATAGTGCTTCTACAGTGATGATAGTGCTTCTATGACTGAAGTGACAATATCTCTATGGCAGATGTAGTAGTAGTGGTAGTTGGCAATAATAGACAATTGCAGCAGTTAGTGGCAGTGAGAATGGCAAAGGCAGTGAGAATGGTAGAAGGTGTGGCAGCAGGCGGATGTAGCAGTGGGTACAACAGTAGTGACAGTTGGTTCAGAAGTTGAAGTGTGAGCACAAGGGTTGATTTGTACTAGGGGACTGAAGACCCCTTCAAATATATATCTGTGAACTCTTCAAAAACCAATGGGGAGTCCTGTGCTTCCTTCCAGCTCAGCTGGTAAAGTTGTATGTGACCCATACATAATCAAGTTAGTTGAGTGACAAATTTCCTGTGTATTATCATTGATGTGTAATACATTGATGTGATGATGTTTTATGATGATTTAAGTTGATGCCCTGAATAATTATAGAAATAAATTAAATAATTGTAAAACCGGGGAAATACTGATTCACCCCCCTCTCAGTATTTCCAACAGACCTAACCCTAAGCTATACATCAATAAGTACCCTAATTTACCATAAAACAAAAAGAAAAATGATTTTGTTTAGATTTTATAAGTGTCACAACTGTGATAGATTAGTGTGTTCAAAATCTATAACAAATAGAGCGGGATATAAACTATTCTAGGGTTTCTTTGGAGTGATTCTTAATCCAAATATAATTAAGATAAATAAAGTTACCATAGGGTTTTTTATTTAGGTTGTCAATTTTCCGAATGATTAAGGGAAATAAAAACTTACCTCTATTCTTGAAATACTTGGAGGAAGGGTTTAGCTCAAGAAGGGACAATGAAGTCAATATCAAATAAACTAACCTAGCACAAGAACATTAATCCCATGGAACATAATAGCAAGATAAAGCAAATAAATTAACTTACTTCACCAAGCAACATTCAACATCCACCATAAGCATCCTTTAAAAGAGATCATGTCACGTCACAAGATCCACCCAAGAAAGTTGCTCCAATGATACTCCATTGCACACTAGAGAGAAATATCATTATTGAATAGAAGTTATAATCCAAGTGTGACAACAAATCAATGAGAAAATTGTCCCCCCTGTTTATATGTGGTTAACCAAATTGTTTTCCTTTAATTTAGACTAAAAATCCCTAAAAATTATTGAATCCATGATACAAGGTTCATAGATCATCAATCCGATCTCCAAAGATAGCGAAATCAACGAAATAACATGAAAATAATCCTCAAATAGCCAACACGTGTGTGCCTAATATCCTCCAAAGATGACCTCATCATGCAAGTGTCTCTGCACACTAAATTGCAAATTTGCAATGAATAACTTAAGGGATGTATCCTATGTTGAGAAATCTAGGGGCGGCTAGATTAGGCGATTTCTCTTACTTTGATAACTACTTGTGATGTATTTTTACTTAACTTGATTATTTCTTCTTCTTTCATTTGATTATTATTGTGTCCTTTATCATCAAACAACTACCAAACAATGAATAACAATGAGATAAGAGGACATAAGATATAGGCTATAAGCTAGGGCCAAAACCTCTCGTTTTGAGAGGAAAACCCACAAGAACTCCTCTTCTTATAGAACTTCAAATGTCGAATAAAGACCCCTCCAAGACCATGTCAACTTTCACAGCGTCCAACAAATTTTCTAGCAACTTCGACCCCAACAATTTCTTTGGCAATTTTGACCTCGACAACTTCTCCATTAACTTCGACCCCAATAACTTCTTTAGTAACTTTGATCACAACAACTTCTTTACTGCAATTTTTCAGCTGCTGCAGAAACCATAACTCTTGCACCTGTGGGAAAAGATGGTGATTTATTCCTTCTCTCTCCTTCGCTTGAATTGGTTCGTTCTTCTAGGAAAATCAACTTGCAAAGTATACCTATTGATCCCCTAACTCGACTTCTCTTACCATGTTTGCAATTCGGTCTAGCTGCTGCAATAGGTGCTCTATTTTTCTTGCACATGTGAAGGATATTAGCCCAAACACAGTCCAAAAGCGTCGCTTCCTTCTTCTTCTTCTTCATTAGGTGTTTAGGCTTCTTTTTCATCTCCTTATCTTCCTAGATCAAACTTCTTTAGAGATGAATTGATGTTCTTCAAATGAGGTCGAAGTCTCTTATATATAGACTTCTCTTCTAGGTTGAATAACTGCTTGTAGGTCGACTTGTCCACTCGTGAAGGCCAACTTGTTCTTTTGATGATGAAAAGGTCTTGGATGGTCTATCTGACACTTTTGACTTTACATAGGTTTTCTTTGACTTGATACAACAAGCCTAAAAAGGTTTTCCATACATGACATACTCAATTGAATTGTTGACTCAATGACAAGCCCTAGAAGCACTCAATGGGTGCTTGAACTACAAATAAATTTACCTTCAACATGAAACCCTTGCATCAAGAATGAGAATAATAAATTTCTTTTTCTCTTTACATCAAATACATGAAATTATTATTACATATGTCATTATGAAGACTGAACCTAGTTACATATTTCTACATCTTATCCCATAAATCATTCTTCTTCTTCCAAATGAAGTGTTACATTAACAGAATAGCCCTCATAAGTCCATGGCATCCTGAAAAAGGCTCACATCATCATCAAATGAGGGACTAGGATGACGTTGTCAAGGTAGAAGGTGCATCTAACCCTCCAAAGGGGTCCCAAGTGATCATTTCTATCAATCAACATGAAGAGAAGTGAAATTTCAATCAAGAAGGTAAAATGCCAACTTGGGGCATCCTATCATCTTAGGTGTACATCTCTCCAAGTCAATGTCTCATATTAAAAATTAACATCCAAGGTCTTAGGGATGGAGGGTCAAATAATTAGTGGTAAGTCCTCATCAAGGATAATGTTCCTTGACGAGGCTCAAATGTCCAACATCAAGTGTCATGTGCCATCAAGGAATTGTTGATTTGGGTAGCATCAGATGTGCTCTAGGCCTTAAATTTTGTATGGAGGCTTGGGCACATGTATTCCAAAGAACCCAAAAAGCGTTTTGGGAAATTCCACCTAGATTTTTTTTATTAAAATAATTAATATTTTTTTTTAATGGGACCCTAAGTCTAAACTTAGGAAATATTAATATTATTGGGTATTAACCTAATTGTGGGTGTAACTTCTAGAAGAAGACGAGGATCAAGTTATAAAATGATCTTAGCCATTGATTAGCTTTTAATCTAGGCCATTGAATGTCAACGAGAAGATTATTTAAGGGAGCTTCAGGGTCATTTGGAAAATACACCGAGAGATCAAGAGATCGAATTTTTGAAGCGAGAAGTTCTCAGGAGGAAACTCTGATCAAGTAGATTTCTTGCAGTTGAGGGTTAGGGATAGTTGGGTTGGAGTATCTTCTCCAGAGCCAAGGATATGCAGGAGAGAAAGGTAGAGAAACACCGGGGGGGTTGACACTGAGCTAGAAGGGCCCATGCTGAGCTTGATGCTGAGCCAGAAGGGCTCACGCAGAGGCAGCTCATTTACCCATGCAAAAGTTTGAGTTTTCCGGAGGCGCTAACATTTATGAGCCGAGAGGGTTGGGAACTGCTCCAGAAGGCAAGACGTTTCCCAGTTGAGCTGATGCAAAGCCTCAAAGAGCTCCACACAGACCCACACAATTACTGCGTAGGGGCAACGTAGTTGTAGCTGGGGATAGTTGATTTAGCTGCCGGAACAACTAGGGTTTGCTGGGTAGAGTGAGGAAATCTCATAATTGTTCTCTGCTGGTTGTATTTCTCTGTAACTGGATTGCTGGGAGGGCATCCAGAGTTGTATTCAGAAACTACTGCTTAATAATAATAAACCCTTAGATTTGCTGCATCGGTTTTCCTGCAGTGGGTTTTTCCGGGGACATTTGTCCAAAAATAACAGTTTCAATTGTGTTGTATTTTCTTTCTTGCTCAGTGTCTTGTTTTTGCATAATATTTAATTAAGTGAAGGTTGTAATGTATGTATTATGATATTTGCCGTAGGAAATTGCAAGTAATTTGTTTAAAGGAATTTAACAAATAGAAGTAATATCATTGTTTGCTACAGTAGGGATTTTGGTTGAGGAATTTTCACATGGTGTTAGAGGTGTAGGTGAAACAAAAAAGAGCAGTGCCAGAAAATCCAGATGGGCAAGATCCTTGAGGAGTCCACCTCTTGGATCAATACCTTGCTACAGGAGCCCAGTTTTACAGTAATAGGATGGACTAGTGTCGGATGGTGCCGAGGAGTGTTGGGGAGACAATTGCAGTGGCTAGGAGAGCCAGAGACTGAACAACACAAAGCAGAGTTGACAACAGTGTAGATGGCATAGAGCAGAGGTCAGAAGCAACACAGTATATTCAGAGGGTCAGTGCAGAGACTAGCAACAGTCTGCCTTCAACATTCACATGGTATCATACTAAACACTGTTAGTTCAGTAATTCTGGATGTTTTTTCATCGTTGATAGAGTAGCAACAACAGTTTGCAGTGCAATGGTTGTTGGCAGTGTCAATGTTAGCAGCAACACAAATGCAACACTTGAGAGGGAGTTGTAGTATGGATGCAGTGTTGATAGTGATAGTGTCAGCAACAGTATAGTTGCAGGCGCAGCTGTAGCGCAGTAGTTGGTGGACAACATGTCAGACATCAACAATGTAGAGGACGATGCTTCAGAGTAAGAGTTGTATGCAACAACATATATTGCTAGAGCACAACATTCCTCGCTAAGAGGGTAGGTTGATTTGGGGTAGCATTGGATGTGCTCTAGGCCTCAAATTTTGCAAGGAGGCTTGGGCACATGCATTCCAAAGAACCCAGAAAGCGTTTTGGGAAATTCCACCCAGAAACAATTTTATTAAAATAATTAATATTTTTTTAATGGGACCCTAGGTCTAAACTTAGGAAATTAAAAATGTTAATGGTATTAATCTAATTGTGGATGTAACTTCTAGAAGAAGACGATGATCAAGTTTAAATGCTCTTAGTCGTTGATTAGTTTTTAATCTGGGTCGTTGAATGTCAACGAAAATATTTTTAAAGGAGCTTGAGGGTCATTTGGAAAATACACCGAGAGATGAAGAGATCGAATTTATGAAGTAAGAAGTTCTCAAGAGGAAATTCTGTTCGAGTAGATTTCTTGCAGTTGAGGGGCAGGGATAGTTGGGTTGGAGTATCTTCTCCAGAGCCCTGGTGTTATGAATATAATTCATAACAAGTAAAATAAATAAAATAAATGTAAATAGTAAATAATCAAATATTGATTAGGTTAAATAGTCATTAAGTTAAGTGAAAAGGCATGTCTAAAAGACATGCCCAATCATGAAAGGACATCTGCTTAGCTATATATATGCAGGTCCTCATCATAAACATTCATCACTTATACATTTTATATATATAATAAATTATTATTTCAAATACCTCATGTATTTTTACATTCAAGTCTCCAAGCTATCAGTTTTCTTGCTTCAGTAACAATTTTTATGCTTCAGTGGTATCAGAGCCATGGCGCACAATATAATGATGCGAGTTTTTGAATGTTGTTCATTGCACAATGTTCCATTATGTTCACGTCTTGATTGTGTCGAGTAGTTTAGTATTCAAGAAGCATTTTAGCGATTAGAAAAATCATTTGCAGAAGTTAAAGCATGTCGAAAGGAAAGCGATAGCAAGGAAAATGATCTAGATGATGATTCCTATAAAGCTTATACAGATCAAGATGATGATCCAGATGAAGATGATGTGGATGAAGACTATCTTGAGAAGAAAGAAGATGAACAATGTCATAACAATGAAGAAGACATTGGCGATGATGAAGAGGAAAAAGTGGATAATGGGAAAGAGGAGGAAGAAAACCATGATAGAAATGATGAGAATGTTGTAAGGTCTCAAATGAAACAAAGTACTGAATTGATG
Organism: Pinus taeda; assembly: GCA_000404065.3. Lineage (NCBI taxonomy): Eukaryota > Viridiplantae > Streptophyta > Pinopsida > Pinales > Pinaceae > Pinus > Pinus taeda. The sequence goes on along the minus strand of APFE030380853.1, from coordinate 46,998 downwards.
GATTCGGAGAATGAATTAATTGAACTATTTAAATGGTTGGCATTCTCTCAAGTTGCTGATGACTTGAATGTTGAAACTGGAGATGACTTGGCTAGAACACGAGCATGATGGGGTTCATTGCCCATAACTATGAGTGGCAAAGTTCAAAAGGATTCAAAAGTTTTAGGGGAGTAAAATTGTTTCCTGAATTGGGAAAATCCAGCTAAAGTAAAAGGGCAATCTAAAGGGTCCTTTTGTAATAGTAGAGGAGATCAAGCCAAAAAGAAGAACCCAAGCCATAATTACATCAGTGCTTGTTTGATACAGTGAAGAAAAAAACGTTCATTGATGCATAAAAAATTTGAGACCACTACTCCATCGCGCCTTCCATTCCGTTGTTCCCGACATCCGATACACCTTAAACTAATGTTGTCTCCCTTCTTGCCATCAAGCGGTGTGCTGCTCGAAAGGTCAACGGGTTCGGCGTCAATTCGACGTGGAGGGGTGCGTGTTCAATGCGATGGCTCAGAATATATATATATATATATATATATATATATATATATATATATATATATATTGACATTCGTAGCAATTCTTTGCTTATTCTTCTTGAACACTTCTTTGTTCCCAATGCGCAGTAACTGTGCGCTTTTCTTTGCTTGCATCATAGTAATTGTAGTATCTAGCGAACCGAGATGGCGGGAGGCAGTAAGTCTACTACGTTACCTATCCTCCGTCCACGTCCGTTGAAACTTTCGTCCAACCTCTGCTATGCCAAAGCCAACAACGTCTTTCAGTTTGCTGCTTATACACTGTCAACCATCACCATTAGTCATTCTGCTCATGTCTGACGATTCTCCTCCCCTCGCATATGTTTCACCTACCATAGATGTTGCGTAAATCCTGTTAGCTTCCTTGTCCGATGCTAGAATAAACACACCCCTGCTGCTGCGTAAATAATGATGGGCCGAGAGTCGTGCCCTTTTAATTTGGGTCAGATCGATTAACTCGGTGACATTTTGATATACCTATGGGTCGATATATAATTGGGTAAATATATAGAATAAATCAAACTCAATTCATATAATTTAATTAATTAAAATTATTTAATTTAATTAATTAAATTAATTAAATTATATAATTTATATATTTTAAATTTAAAATATATATATACATTTAGAAAGAAAAAATAATAGAGTTAAAAAAATATTATTAAAAAAAGTAGAGTTAAAAAAATATTAATATATATATATATATATATATATATATATATATATATATATATATATATTTGAAAAATAAATTAATAAAAAAAATCAGTATTAAAAAAAAAGCCGAAAATGAGTAATTAAAAAAAAAATTATTATATAAGAAATTAAAAAAAATCGTTAACCCTTGGTTCAAGACAATGTTACCAATTAAATTATACACGCAGAGGTGCCAATGGTGCCGAATTACATATCTCGAGATGACAAACACAAGATGAAGAACAACGAATTACATATGCTAGGATGACAGACACTAAGTGAAGAAAATCGACAACATTAAAGCTTTGAGGACAAAGCTTTTGAAGAAAGGGACTATGTTATGAATATAATTCATAACAAGTAAAATAAATAAAATAAATGTAAATAGTAAATAATCAAATATTGATTAGGTTAAATAGTCATTAAGTGAAAAGGCATGTCTAAAAGACATGCCGAGTCACGAAAGGACACCTTAGCTATATATATGCAGGTCCTCATTGTAAACATTCGTGACTTATACATTTTATATATATAATAAATTATTATTTCAAATACCTCGTGTATTGCTACATTCAAGTCTCCAAGCTATCAGTTTTCTTGCTTCAGTAGCAGTTTTTATGCTTCACTAGGATACGCAGCAGAGAAAGGTAGAGAGACACCAGAGGGGTTGACGCTGAGCTAGAAGGGCCCACACTGAGCTTGACGCTGAGCCAGAAGGGCTCGCGCAGAAGCAACTCAGTGACCTACCCAGAAGTCTGAGTTTTGTAGAGGAGCTGACATTTCTGAGCCGGGAGGGTTGGAAACTGCTCCAGAAGGCAAGACGTTTCCCACTTGAGCTAACGTAGATCCTTAGAGATCTCCACACAGGCCCATGTAGTTACTGCACAGGGGCAGTGTAGTTATGGTGGGGGATAGTTGATTCAGCTGCTGGATTAGTCGAGATTTGTTGGGTAGAGTAAGGAAATCTCACAATTCTTCTTTGCCAGTTGTATTTCTCTGTAACTGGATTGCCGGGAGGGCATCCAGAGTTGTATTCAAAAACTATTGCTTAATAATCATAAACCCTCAAATCTACTGCACCGGTTTTCCCGCATTAGGTTTTTCTGGGGAAATTTGTCCAAAAATAATGGTGTCAATTATTTTGTATTTTCTCTCTTTCTTAGTCTCTTGTTTCTGCATAATATTTAATTGAGAGAAAGTTGCAGTGTATGTATTATGATATTTTCCGTAGGACACTGCAAGTAATTTTCCTGATGAACCTCCTGAGCAAATTTCAAATTTTGGTTCACTATATTTTCGGAGATATGATCCGAGGAAGTTAGGGTTTTTCCCTAAGTTACCAGAAAATAGATACAGGAACGGATATGGGTACAGGGTTTGAAATGGATACGGCAAATTTTCAAAAAATCTGGATATGATATGGCAGGAAACGACACAATAATATATATATATATATATATATATATATATATATATATATATAATAATAATAATAATAATAATAATAATAATAATAATAAAAATTCATATTACCATTCATATTTCAGAATCTAGATTATCATCTATGATCTATCATGATTCATCATCATCAATTCAACATATGCCATAAACATTCAACAAAGCCATCATCATTAACGATTATTATAACATTCATGATTCAAGTTTCAAGTTTCAACATATCATCAAGATTTTGTTTCAAATTTCAAACATCAAGTTATCAACATGACAAGTTACATGAACACCATCATTACCAAAATTAATAATGCATACTAATTACTAATGCATATATATAAAATAAAAAAATTCATATTACCATTCATATTTCAGAATCTAGATTATCATCTATGATCTATCATGATTCATCATCATCAATTCAACATATGCCATAAACATTCAACAATGCCATCATCATTAACGATTATTATAACATTCATGATTCAAGTTTCAAGTTTCAACATATCATCAAGTTTTTGTTTCAAATTTCAAACATCAAGTTGTCAACATGACAAGTTACATGAACACCATCATTACCAAAATTAATAATGCATACTAATTACTACATAGTACAAAGTACAAAATGAACTATGACTGGTAGTCTACTATCATTACTCATAATTCATATGATTGTTCAAAAGTTTAAAAGTTAAAACACCATCATAAATTACATTTACATATCATCAAATATGTCTTCATTCATGCCACTATAATGTTCCCTTCCACTTCCTCTCTAGAAGTGGCACTGGGAACATCGCTGCCATGTCCACTTGAAGATCCACCTATTGCCGGTGATGACTCCGAATCAAACAAATTCATATGAGACATGGCATTCAATGTCATATCCAAGTCAGGTAACTTTGGTTCCACGTCCCATAATTTGGTGGGCCCAAATTTGTATTCATCTCTTTTGTGTGACAGAAGGCGAAGGTTTGAATGAACATACACTAGTTCCTCAGCCTTCTTAGAGCTCAATCTGTTTCGCCTCACTGAATGGATGAAGTCGTATGTACTCCAGTTCCTTTCTGCTGAAGAAGAACTAGCAACCTGTGACAAGATCTTGATGGCCAATTTTTGGATATGTGGAAGTGCCCCACCATAGAAGTTCCACCACTCAATTGGACTTAATCTGCTCTTGTCCCGCATACACTCAATATCATAACCCCAACCCTTTGATCCCACAAAATGAGAAAATTGTGCACGAATCCGAAGCCCAATTTCAGGATCTACAAAAAGCTTTCTAAAAGCATTTTTAAATCCTTCTGCGACTTCTGGGTCTTTGTTTGGTGCGCTTTTTTCTGGATCACGTAGCAACTCTGCAGCATAATATTTTGGATTCACTGCATAGGCTAAAAGGTGCAATGGGGTGGTCATCTTGTTCCACCTTTTGGTCAATATATCTTTTACTTCTCTGTAAAAGATTTCATCTGGGTCATTCTCCTTGGCATTTATAACCAACTTTATCTTCTCTATCATGGAATCAATGCCCTCATACACCTCTCCCAGATTAAGCATATCTGTGTCAAACATACGGAGCAAATCCACAATTGGCTTAGTAAATGCCAAGAGGTACTCCACCCTATCCCACCATTCATCATCAACAACCAACTGTTTCATTGCTTGTGCTCTATCAGATTGGGATTGCCTCCATTGATTCCAAAGAGAACTGCATACCATTGATTGTAATGCATCTTTCACCTGCATGAGCCTTGTTAAGACTATGATGTGAGAAGCAAATCGAGTCTCGGCAACCTGCAGGTGTCAAATTGCCAATGTTTCAAATTTCAATCAATTTGAAAAATCATAAGTTGATTGAATAACCTATTATGATTCATGAATCATGACATTTGAGAATCCAATTTAGATATTTGAATTTAGAGTCAGAAATTAGAATTTATGAAATATTTAATAAACTTTAAACTTTAAAGTATAGGTACCTTAAGGAGCTCCAACTTAGCAAATTCCCTGTAGATGCCTTGGGACATGTGGTGGTTTGTGATAAAGGCTTGAATTTTTTTTGCCTTTTCAAAAATAACTCGAATCCACTCAATTTGCTTCTGCAATTTGCTCAACATGAGGTTCAATGAATGTACAACACAAGGGGTCCAAAAGATGTGTTGATATTTGCCTTCAATAATTAGGCTTGCTGCTCTACAGACCGTTGCATTGTCAGTTATTACATGGACAACATTTTCAGGCCCCACCAATTCAATTGCTTCAATCAAGATGTTAGCAATGAATTGAGAATCTTTCATTTGCTCCTCACAATCTACTACTTTCAAAAAAATTGCCCCATGTGGGCTCTGAGCAATCACCCTGATCAAAGGCCTATTTCTTTGATCTTTCCATCCATCAGAAATGATGGACACCCCTGAAATGAGCCATGAATCACGAATGGGGGCTAATTTAGCCTCCAAATCTAACTTTTGAGCACTCAACAATGTGGTGCGTATCTTCTCATATCCAGAGCTCTTGTACCCTTTTGGGGCTTCATTCAAACTTTTTACCATCTTTTCCCAGTAAGGAGATCGCACAAGGTTAAAGGGAAGGCCATTTGCATAAATGCATTGGGCTACAATTGCATCTGCTATCTTTCGAGCATCATTACTAAAACTCTTCTCAAGCGGTCCCAAATTTCACCGCTTTGAACCAACAATTCCATGAGAATGAAGTGGAGGCTTTGATGAAGATGCTCCCAACCTTGTTGGGTGTTTTAAATGGGAGGTAGGATTTGCCTCATTTGCTTTAGCATTTGCCTCATCTTGTTCTCTCTGATATTTTGCAATTTTTACCTTGCTTAAACCATTTCCATCTGCCCCATTCTCATTAGGTGGGCCACTGCATATTCGAACCCCATTGCCTTTTAACACAAGCAAATGTGCTTTAACCCGTGTGTATGATCCCTTATACTCCTTTTTACACTCGCTGCAAACCCATGCCAATGATCCACCTCCTTGGATCTTTCCAACAGTAGATACATATGTCCGAAGTGGTGACTTTGGATCAACTTTAGGCCCAGGGGTGGATTCAATTTCCTGTGCCACTTCCTCTGCCACATGAATGGATGAACTTGAAGTTGCCATGAATGATGATGATGATGCTGTAAATGAAACTGAAAAAGAAAATTGACAAATATCAATATATCATATATTAAAAATACAGCATGGTTGCATACAACATGATCACTAGAAAATTCATTGCCAGATACTGATAATTAAGAACTTCTAGTCCAATGTTATTTGTTATACTTCTCTAACTAGGTGGCCTATGCTTGATTCTTTTTCAGCAGTCGAATGCCAGTTAACAAGTTAATTTATTTTGTAGTGCTCCGTGATTCTTAGTTTCTGTCTTCTGAAATTGCTAAATGACAGAGGATAGGACAAATTCAGTTGCATGACACATCCCAGTGGTGAATATCTTGAAAAATATTTGTTTCATGCTTTAGAAGAGCCAACGAAACCCTGTCCAAATATCATACTACATAGCAATGAGCAGATTTCATTTCTTTGTTCATGTTTTGAAATGATGAAAATTTGAAATTTTGTTATCAGGCCTTGGCTAAGGAATCTCACCCAAGTGAGCATCATCAAATATCTTGGCTAAAACCAAGATGGTCTTATCTTGCCTTCCTGATTCTTCAAAACAGCACTGATATGGAGTAATTTCAGTGGCAGTATGACCTAAACCTTCTTGGAAATCACTTGCAGAGGTTCATTTTACCTCATGCTTGGCTGTCCTATTCATAAAAGCTAATTTCTCAGCAATATCACAGTGATGAGTGATCTGCAAGAAATTTCAGATCTGATTTATGGTCCAAGTTAGAGGGCAACAGGCCTGCATTCTCACATCAGATTTACACACACAGGAAATGGACAGGAAAAACCTAGAAGAGAGAGAAGATATTTCAAAAACTTCTTTTACACACGTGAGAGATGAGAGAGGCTGTATAACTTATTTTTTATTTATTCTTAATTATTACTGAAGTACTTAATTAATAACTTAATGCACTATCATTAACATAATCTAAGTACATAAAATATCAAATAACCATTCACTAAACGTTTAAACTTTAAAGTATATACTGACATGTGGTGTATAAGCTGCCTTGAAATTGACTCTGATGGAGTTTGTTTTATCATCTTGGTATTTTTTGGCTGAGTTGATAGGAAGAGAAGCAAGTTTTTTTTTACTGAAAAAAATAGAAGCATTTTTCCATACAAGACTCATCAGTTTATGTTTTTGTGTTGTGCAGTGGCTGTCTACTAAAAACATTGGTAGATGTAAAAATTTAAAATACAGAAATCTCCATCTAACCTCTGTAGACTCTAGAGATTATCTACAATGCAATTTCCTTTTGTGTGGCTGTTGGCGTTGCAATTGCTTTCACAATATATGCCAGGAGAGCTTTAGAAACATGAGTATGGGGGTTGTCGAGTATATTGATCTACCTCTCTGTGTTTTCGAGTTAGTATTTTGATCAGGGTATAACTTATAAGCCTGTTTTGGTGATTTAACGTATGGACTTGAATTCTTGTATATTTTAATGAGAAAAAGAAACCTGTGAGGAATCGACGGATGGATTAAGTTTATTCAGTATTACATTTTATGAAAATGAAAAACAAATTTTGATGTATAAGCATGTTTTGGTTATTAACTTCCTGAGTTGAAATCTTATATCGGATAATGAGAAAGAGAAAATGAGCCACCAATTCAACTGAGTAAATATCTAATTCTTTGAATTTGAAGAACTCTAGTCAATAACCCATTGGTCCTCGACAGTAAGAACTAAGAAGACATTGAAGCAAAAAAATAAACAAACGAGGCAGTTTTCCTTCTGGAATATGGACGTTCGACTGACAATTTCAAACTGAGCATATTGCATATTATTGAAAACTCAAATAGTCCTTGCGCAGACAGCATACCTGATACCTCATGTAGACAACTCTCGAGTCTCAGGTCCTCAACTCGACTCTCAAGTTTCAAGTTTCAACTCTCCGTGGTGGCCAAACTGGTTACTGAACAGCAAGCAGCAGCAATCTGTCTCGACGGCGGCTTAAGTTCTCAACGCAGCAGCAAGTAAACGGCGGGTTATAACTTATGAATAAGGCAGCAACATGAGCAAATAGCTTAGGTAAGTTAGGTTTAGTAATGCGTATATTATATAAGTTAATCGTGCAGCCAATTTTCATTTTTAAGTTTGATGTTCCCGGCGGGTAGACTTCAAAACCCTTTTTTTGCTGTAAAACGTTTCAAATTTTTCTAAATACGTTCCAAAATGCTGTAAAACGTTTCAAATTTTTCCAAATACATTTCAGAATTTCAGAAAACGTTTTCAAATTTCTAAAACGACACGTTTTTCCTACAAAAACGCCGTTTGAAAAAAACGTCCCGTATCCAAAAAAAAGAAGCAGCACCAAAACGTTTTTTTGGCATTTTTCCAGTGTTTCGTTCCAGGATCCGGATCTGAAACGGGAAAACACCATTTTGGGGGTTAGGGTAGCCGTTTTCGGCAACTTAGGTTTTTGCAGGCTCCTGAATTCCATGTCATAGGTGATGTTGGGAGAATCATCATAACTTTCTCTCTGAGCATTGGATTCAAATTTTGTAAATAGTCATAGAAAGAGGACTGACTGTAGTTTGTTGAGTAGCGTTTTCAGGGCCGAAGGTTGCAACAGTGACACGTGGCACTTCATACAAGTTTTCTCTACTAAGCCAGGCTATAATCAGGCCATCGTGGAAGATTGGGCATAACTCTTTCTTGAAGAATCCAATCTTGATCAGACTTGTGGGGTTGGAAAGAGGACTCAGAGGGCTATCACAAGACGAAATTTCAGACCTTGGAGGTTCGAAATTAGATAGATACAACAGATTCAATATCGAGCTCCTAGAAGGCAAGAAAAAACATGCATTCAAGGATCACTGCAGGAAGGACCACACATCAATAGTCAAGGGTAAGTCTCCTACAACAAGGTATGTATTACTAGTGTTTACATTTGAATTTTGAGTATCATCTTTGACATATGTTTTTGCAGGACAACGTAAGTATATACAGTGTCTCAGTTATATCTCTATGTCTCTATATGTCACAATTAGTTTTTCGGATGTCCTATTCTTGATATTACACATTTTATGCTACATATTCTTGATGCTACACCAAGTTTGCTAAATCTACATGATGTTGTAAGTTCATGTTACTTGGCTCGTCATAGTTGATAGAATGGTCTTCGTTGTTTTACTTAGAACTTGGTCCATCACAAGTCTAGGTTCTGTCATTAGTTTTTATTGTATATATCTTTATGTCAATTTTGGATATAGTCTTGCATAGAGTCCAGGCCTATATCAAGAGTGGGAGTCTTTGTCTACTGCTGCAACAAGTCAACAACAAAAGTGACAAGCACACTTTAGGTACACATTGTAATTTTAATTTGTATTTATTCATTATTGTGCACTTACATGTGTTATGCAAGCAAAGGAAAGTTGAACGGTATTTTGTTTTGTTTTGGGATTTGTTTTGCCAGGCAAATTTTGCATGCAAGTAGAAGAAGATTAAAGTACAACTTCAAGCAAGAACTGAAGAGCAGAAGTATCAAATCAAAGTATTGCAGCAGGACATCCTTTAAAGACATGACAACCATCCGTATATTGTGATGAAGTGTCAAGGCTAAGAGTCATCATTGTAAAGTTCTAAAAGAGTCATTTGTAAAAGTGTCATCATTGGAAGAGTCATTAGTTTAAAAGAGTCAATCTGCCTAGAGTCGAAAAGACATTATTGGGAGGTATAGGAGTCTTTGTTAGGATGATGTCATTGTTGGGTTGCAGGTCATAGTGTGATTGGGTGTTCAGTCAAAATCATTGTAAATCATATTGTATCGTGGATCATTGTCCCTGGTACGGGAGTCCACACTTTTGTATTTAATTTTTGTCTTTATAGGGTGGTGCTAGGCAAGTGAATGAAGTCACCTACAGGTTGGGGCGTCCTTCCAGTTGGAGCTGGAGAAGAATGCTTTTCTAGAATTCTAGGATGTTGTTGCTTTCATTTCAGTTGGGGCTGAAGATTAAAGAATTTATTAGAAAAACGTTCGATGGTTTTTGACCCGGAAGGGGTTTCCACCTAAAATTCTTTTGTCTACTGTGTTCTTTTATTTACTATTATTACTGCATAAACATTAATAATAATTGAAGATTAACTAATGCTCTGAAAAGATTTAAAAGTGCTAACTGCTAAGGAATACTGATTCACCCCCCCTCTTAGTATTTCCAACATAGTTTACCGTCCTAGAGGTAGAGGCAGAGGTAGAGGAAGGGGCTGTGGTAGAGGGGACAAGCCTGAGTATTTTTTAGACACAAAGTTTGAGAACGCTAGAGATTTCATGGGGGGGAACGGTGGTGATGAGCAACCAAGATAGGGTGGGCGTGACCCACTATTGGAGGCGCTGGTAAGGTCGAACTAACAGATGATGGGAATGATGAGGCAAATGATGGAGTTGTAACTGCAAAATATGCATGGTGGGTCGCAAGGAGGAACCAATGAGGGAGAAGGTGGTTCCCGAACTGGAGAGGGGAGCCATATACATCAACGCACAAATCAACAATCCACTCACATATATGACCAGAGTCGTAGACCCACCATGCCTCGCTTCACTGAGGAGTCAAAGCATGAGAGAGGGGCCGATGCATTCACTGAGTTGATTAGGTACTTCGTTGATGGAGTTGATGAGTATGAGGTGTTGGATCCTAGGGTTAGGAGGATCGTCACTTTTGTAGATTATTGCTATTTGAAGGAGAAGTATAGGCCAGGGGTTGGCACTTCATCTAGAGGAAGGCAACAATATTAGAGTTGGGATACATAGAGGTTGGCGGGGAAGGTGACACTACCCAGCGTTGATTGGTCAGCGAAGAGTTCAGCAAGGGCTTGGGTTCAAAAATTAGTTACCTATCTTAATCTGAACCCTATGAGGGAGACTAATGCCATCAGATTTGCCATGATACATTTGGAGGGGGATGCACAATAGTTGTGGTATCATGGGTTGATCACACTACGACATGCCTCCATCACATCTTATACGAAGTTCACTCGTAAGCTGGTGGAGAGGTTTGACAGGAAGGTCCCGTAGCTGCACTTCAGGGAGCTAGCTAACCTGAAGAAGACATGCAACACAAATGCTTATATAGTTGAGTTTCTGAGAATGGCAGTGATGGTCTCAGACATTTCTGAGGCGAGGTTGATTATGATGTTTATTAAGGGGTTGGCCGCGCCAATGCGAGGATGGTTGTGAGCATACATGCCAGTATCATTGCAAGATGTCATTAGCCAAGCACGGGACATGCTAAACGTTGTTCTAAAGATGAGAGCTCCAACACCTACTAGACCCAATTTCCCTCAAAAGGGAAAAGGCACCAAACCTACTCAGAAGGAGTGGTCAGGGAGGGGACAACTAGATGATGAGACTAGGAGGGACCTCTGTAGGAGGAAATTGTGTTTCACTTCCCAGTTGTTGTGGGCACTAGGGCATCAATGTGGTAACAGAATTGCCCACTACATAGAGGTATTCTCGGATAGTGAGCTAGAGGAGAAGGATGTAGAGAAGGAGGTAGATACAAGAGATTGTGGACCTCAGGACATGGGAGGAGGTGGCATGCTAGTACTACCCCCACTTGGTGGAGGAGCATTCTTACCCACTCGAGGGGTTATTGCTTCACTTCGAGGAGTTTCGAAGTACTTGACATTACGGATCAAGGGCACGATACAAGGCAACATGTGTCAGTGTTGGTGGACTGTGGGGCTACCTGCAATTTTATAGATGCGCAGCTGGTTGAGCGTGTTGATTTGGGGTAGCATCGGATGTGCTCTAGCCATGAAAATTGGTGGAGAGGCTAAAGCACATGAGATCTCCAAGACCCAGAAATGGTTTGGGTAGAAAATTGCACAAGAGAATAATTTCGATTTCTCTATGTTGGCTTCCAGACTAGAAGAAGAAGTGGCTTGTGTGACTAGCTCTGCATCACCTGAGGTATGGTATATAGATAGTGGGGCCTCTTGACATATGACTAGAATTCGGGAATGTTTCTCAGATTATTAGGAGGAGAGGATGCATTTCTAGATCAACATGGTGAATAAGGCAAAGTGTACTCCAGTAGGGAAGGGTGCCATAGTTTTTCAAATAGAAACGAGAGAGTGGTTCCGTGCTACCAATGTGTTGCATGTACCAGGATTAGGGATGAACTCACTTTTTGTGTCGCAATTTCAAGGCAAAGGCTATGACGTTTTCTTCATCAAGGAGAAAGTATACGTCAAACACCCGAGCCAGAAAAAGAAAGTGCAGATCAGGATTCGAAGTAACAGGTTGTACAAACTACAACTAGAATCACCAATGGCACTAATAGGCAGTCATGGAGACAAGGATTTGAACGAACTATGGCACAAAAGAATGGGACATTTTAACCATGGGGCTCTAAGAATTCTTAGGAACACTATAACAAGAGTCCCGGATCTGAGTACAAAACGAGATGTTGTATGTAGAGGATGTGCTTTGGGAAAGTATGCCAAAGCAGAATTTCCTAGAAGTAAAAACAGGGCCAAGAGTGTACTAGAATTGATACACTAGATATTTGCAGACCTATGTCCACTAAAGCTCTTAGTGGTGCCGAGTACTTCGTCACCTTCATTGGTGACGACTCAAGGAAAACTTGGATTTATTTTCTGAAAACCAAGGATGAGGTTTTCTGTCGATTCAAAGAGTTCAAGGCTCTGGTGGAGAATTTGAATGGGAAGAAAATAAAAGTTTTGCGCTCAGATAATGGTGAAGAGTATGTTGATAAGGACTTCATTGATTTTTGCGCTAAGGAGGGCATCAGAAGAGAGTGGATAGCTCATTACAATCCAGAGCAGAATGGAGTAGCATAAAAGAAGAATAGGACTATCATAAAAGCAGCTAGGGCCATGATGTATGGTCAGGATATGCCAAAATTCCTGGGGGCAGAAGCATGCAACACGATACTCTATGTTCAGAATAGAAATCCTCATCGGGCATTGGGAAAGATTACTCCAAAGAAAGTCTTCACAAGGAAGACACCTGAAGTCAGTCATTTTAGGATATTTGGGAGCTTAGCATATTAGCGCATACCAGAGGAAAAGACGAAGAAGCTGGATCAAACTACAGAGAAAGGATATTTGGTGGGATATAGAGAGAATGCTAAGGCATGTAGAGTCTATCTTTCAGGGAGCAAGAAGGTAGTAGTTCGACGAGATGTGAAGTTCATGGAGGACACGACTTTCAAAAAATCTCGAGAAATGCCTTCCAAGGAGAAGTCAAAAGAGGAGACATTGGTCAAACCTCTTCAACCAATGGAAGTAAAGAATTCTTCCTTGGATCAGGAAGAATCACAGGAGGAGGAGGAGCTAACAGAAGCACCTGTTGGAAGAGGAAGAACGAGCAGGGAACTTCGTCAGATTCTGCGAGATGCAAAGGATTTCATCAGTGCACCAAGGAATAATAGGAGGGAGTGAAAACAACTAGATAGATATCAAGCATTAGTATATACTGAGGGAGACCAGTCAGTTCGATTTTTGGAATGGGGTTAGCTGAGAAATTCAAACTAGTGGTTTGGAGAGTAGCAAGAGGTAGTGCGTACGTTGCAGAGAGTCAGAAACAACACTAGAGGACCATCGCAGAGGTTAGGGAGGCAAATGCAGAGGCAATAGAACTGCGCAATCATTGGAGAGCTTGCGTGGGTGGCGTAGAGAGGTAGGAGCTGACGTAGAGGTTTTGGCAGCTACGCAGAGGCCAGCAACCCTGGCGCTGAGACTAGGCGAATTGCTGGAGAATTTTCTCTGTTGGGTATAAGTCGGTTTGGCACCCAGTTGTACTGAAGAATTGCTGAATAATAAAAATCCTCCTTTGTTGCATCGATTTTCCCACATTGGGTTTTTCCGGGGACAATTGTCTAGAAATATCTGTGTTTGTGTTTGAATCTTGTGCATTATTTGTTTCTGTATTATGGTGTGATATCTACAGCAAAATTTATTTTAATGTTTACTGAAGGGGTTTTGTAAATAACTTATTGGGAAATAAGTAGGTAAAATAAATCAGTTGCTGCGGTGATAGAATTTTCACAGAGCGGAGAGGCGTTTAGATGAAGTTCTTTGAGGGGTTTTCAATATTGGTGTTGGGAGACAGGACCATGCAATGTACTAGATACGTTTCCAGTTTGACTGTGACAATGGGGAACTACATGATGACGAATCACTTCTTTGCAGTTGACGTTCTCGACACGCATGTGGTGATGGGAGTTTATTCGTTTTATTCTCTCAGATGAGTCACTACAGATTGGAAGAAGTTAGAGATGGAGTTCATGGTCTCGAATGGGAAGCTGGTATTGCTGAGGGGTATGCACTCATCTCCACCTTAGATAGTGGTAGTGCATAGGATGGAGGTCGATTTGAGGCATGGTGATATAGCTTCGGTTGTAGAGTTGACGATTTCTGAGACAGGGAGGCCAGCGCAGCAGACACATCTAGACATATTGTCTCTTTTGGAGAAGCATCAGGTAGTATTCGGAGAGATCCCACCAAGCCAACCACTAGAGAGGGGTTGAGCGCGCCATTGAGTTGGAGGGGTTGGATGTAGTCATTACCACTCTCTACAGGCATCCCAAGGAGGGGTTGGATGTAGTCATTACCACTCTCTACAGGCATCCCAAGGCATATCAGAATGAGATTGAGATGGCGATACGAAAGCTGCTAAGGTTGGGGCACATTAGGCCTAGTTCTAATCCCTTCGATTCTTCAGTTGTATTGGTGAAGAAGAAGGATGGGACCCTTCACATATGCATATAGAGTACAGGACCCTCGACAAGAAGACATTGAAGAACAGGTACCCGATTCCGTGCATCGATGAGCTTAAAGGAGCTAAGTACTTCTCTAAGATAGATTTGCGCTCGGGATAGCACCAAATTCGGGTGAGGGAACAGGACATCTCGAAGACTGTTTTCCGTTGCCACTATGCACATTTCGAGTTCTTGGTGATGCCATTTGGGCTAACCAATACACTGGTCACATTCTAGTCTTGCATGAACCATGTGTTCTGCAAATTGCTGCATAGATATGTTTTGGTGTTTTTCAATGATATCTTGATATGCAGTAGGACATGGGAGGAGCACCTCCAACACTTAGAGGAGGTACGACGCATTTTGGAGGAGCAACAATTTGTATGCTAAGATGTCCATTTTTGAGTTTGGGCTGACAAAGATGCTGTATCTTGGACGTGATTGGGGAAGATGGAATATGAGTGCACTTGGAGAAGATCAAGGCCATCCTAGATTGGCCTACTCCTAGGAATGTGACAGAGTTATGGGGATTCGTTGGCATCTGCACATATTATAGGAGATTTATAAAGGGGCTTTCCTAGCTGGCAACACTCGTCATGGACCTAATGAAGAAGGGAGCATTCGAGTGGATATATGTTGCTTAGGAGGCTTTTGAGTGCCTCAAGAGTGTGATGAGTAGCTGTCCTGTTTTGGCCGTACTTGACTTTTCCCAATGATTTGTTCTAGAGTGCAATGCATCTGGAGAGGGTATTGGAGCAGTTCTGACACAGGCAAGCCACCCAATAACATTTGAGAGCCGAAAACTACAGCCACATGAGAGGTTGTACTCCATTTATGATAACTAATAAGGAGATGTTGGCAGTTATGTATGTGTTGGCTAAGTTCCAGTAGTACTTGGTGGGAAACAAGTTTAAGGTGAAGAGTCAAGATTGATGACAATAGTCTTCAATTTTTGCTTGGAGTAGCATAGCCTTTAGGAGAGCCAACAATGGGTCAACAAGATCCAAGCATATGATTTTGAGATTGAGTATGTCAAGGGAAAGCATAACATAGTGGCTGATGCACTCTCATAGAGGCCCACGACACTTTCATTGATGGACATCACGTAGGATTGGAGAGGAAAACTATTGGTGGAGTACTCCAAGGATCAACAAGCATCTTAGATTAAGGATGGTACTGATGGGGATGATAGGTACTGGGTGATGGATGAGGTTATCTACTATAAGGAGAAAATTTACTTGGTTCCAGGCTCATAGTTAAGGGAGAAGATCTTGCACGCAACACATGACTCACCTTTGGCAGACCACCAAGGGTTCTACAAGACATACAAGACCCTTAGAGAACATTTCAGTTGGTGGGGTCTTAAGTAGGGTCTCCAGAGGCATGTTAGGGAGTGTGATGTTTTCCAAAGGAACAAGGGAGAGCATACTCATCTAACTGGTCTACCACAACCTCTTCCTATTCCCGAGAGGAAATGGGAGAGGATATCGATGGAGTTCATTACAGGGTTGCTGGTATTTCAGGGCCGAGATTGCATCTATGTGGTGGTTGACATATTGACAAAATTCGCCCACTTGTTCGCCATTCCAACCAGATACTCAGTGTCACAGGTGGTCGAGTTATTTTTTTGGGAGGTGTTCATGTTGCATGGGCTGTGTTGATTTGGGGTAGAATCAGATGTGCTCTAGCCACAAAAATTGGTGGAGAGGCTAAGGCACATGAGATCTCCAATACCCAGAAATGGTTTGGGCAGATTCCAAGCAGTTTGAGAGATATTAAAATAATTAATATTTTTAATGGAGTCCCTAAGTCTAAACTTAGGGAAAATAAAATATAGTGTGAATTAATATAAAACTGTGTTAGAATGGTCCAAAAGTCATAAATCAAGCGAGATCTAATCCGAGTCGTTCATTATGGACTTAATCTCGACTATTAATTTGTCAACAATAAAAGTATAAGAGGAGGCTTGAGGGTTACTTGGAGAACACACCAAGAGATCAAGATTTCGACTTTCTGGGGCGGGTTTGCTGAGAAAGTTGATAGAGTGATCTAGAGTTGTAGCTGGAGGGCAGTGAATACAGAAGCAAAGAGGCAAAGATAGTGCCGGGAGGATCAGTGCAGCAGCCGGGAAAGCTGATGCAAACGACAGAAGACGAAACTGCCGGGAATGTTGACACAGAGGGCAGAAGCTGGAACTGTCGAGAAAGTTGACTTAGAGGGTAGAAGCCGGAACTGTTGGGAAAGATGACGCAGAGGGCAGAAGCCAGAACTGTCGGGAAAGCTCATGTAGAGGGCAGAAGCCAGAACTACTGGGAACAATTGGAACTGCCGGGAACTGTCCGGAAAGATGATGCAGAGGGCAGAAGTCGGAACTGCCGGGAACAACCAGAACTGTCGGGGAAGTTGACGTAGAGGGTAGAAGAGGCTGATACAGTCCCTAGAGGCTGACGCTGGGGTTTTTTCTTGGGGTAGATTGGAGCTGAGGAGCTGCCAGAGTGTTTATCGGGGTTTCAGTCGGAGCATCTGTCTCTGAAGGAGAGGTACTACTGCCGATATTTTTCTCTGTTGGGTGATCGGGATTTGGCACCTAGATTGTATTCTGAAACTACTTAATAAATCAAACCCTCAGATAGTTGCACCGGTTTTCCCGCATTGGGTTTTTCTGGGGATATTAGTCCAAAAACAACGATGTCACTTGTGTGCTTGTTTCTATTTCCTTCAGTTGATGATCTGTAATGTGTTGAGCATGTACTTGTATTTATTTCCAGTATTTACATGGTAAATAACTTGTTAATTATCAGAACAAGTAGAAAGGAATAAATCAGAAAGTACATGGAGGGTTTCTAACTGTTAGACTTAGAAACTTCAACAAGCTGCCTAAGATGATTGTTATTGACCAGGACAACAGGTTCATGGGAGGATTTTGGCAGGAGCTATTTCGCCTTGTGGGCACAAAGCTTACCCCAGTACAAGCTACCATCCCCAACAAACAGAGATAGTAAATAAGTGGCTGGAGGGCTACCTGTGCAACTATGTGACTAGGCTGTAGAGAGCGTGGGTGAAGTGACCGCACGTCAGGGAGTATTGCTACAACACACTTATCATATGTCCATAGGTATGTCATGCTTCCGTTCTTTATATGGTTATGATGCACTAACTTTTGCTGATATGATCTTTGGAGATAACAAGGCCCTAGTGTGAAAATTCTATCACTGCAGCAACTGATTTACTTTTCCTACTTATTTCATCATAAGTTATTCATGAAATTACTTCAACAAACATTAAAATAAATATTGCTGTAGATATCACATCGTAATACAGAAACAAAAATATGAACACATTGGCACAATTATTTTGGACTAATGTCCTCAAAAAACCCAATGTGGGAAACCGGTGCAGCAAGGGAAGATTTTATTATTCAACAATTTTCTTGTACAATAGGGTGCCAAATTGGCTTACCCACAGATAGACAAACTTCTAGCACTTTCCTAAACCCAACGTAGGCCCCACTGATCTCTGCTACAGTATGAAACCCTCTGCGTCAACCTACTGAGGCTCTGCATAGCCTCTCTGGGCTTCTGCGTCACTCCTGCAGCCTCTGCGTGGATGATGCAGGCCCTTCTGGCTCTGCGCAGTCTCTACTGCCTCTGGATGGCTTCCTCTGGTTCTGTGTCTACCTCTTTTGCACTTATCTCCCATCTCTCTTTTCCATACTTGTTACTTTCTGACTGCTCTCCAGACCACTGGTTCAATTTCTCAGCAAACCCTGCTCCAGAAATTGAACTCACTGGTTTCCCTCAGTG
The DNA here is from genome assembly GCA_000404065.3 of Pinus taeda. Taxonomy (NCBI): domain Eukaryota; kingdom Viridiplantae; phylum Streptophyta; class Pinopsida; order Pinales; family Pinaceae; genus Pinus; species Pinus taeda. The sequence goes on along the minus strand of APFE030380853.1, from coordinate 28,646 downwards.
TGTTATCCAAGTGCCCCTCAAGCCTCCTCTTATACCTTTTCTGTTGACATTTCAATGGCCGAGATTAAGTCCCTAATCAATGGCTAAGATTAGATCTGGCTTGATCCATGTCTTTTGGACCATTTTAACACAGATTCATATAAATACACGTTAATATTTTATTTTTCCTAAGTTTAGACTTAGGGTCTCCATTAAAAATATTAATTATTTTAATATCTCCTGATTTTAGATACCATTTTTGGGATTCAAATGCGTTAAGTAAGTCATTCACGTATGACCATTTCCATGAGAGGTAGTCATAACTGACTAATTTCTCATGATTTTTGAATAGTTCACTTAGCACTCATTGCATCAAGTGATGCTTACAGGGGTGAAGAAGTGGGATTGAAACTAGTGAAATGTGGAGAACGAATCACATAGCATCAATCATCACTTCCAAGGCTTGCACCCGGTAACCAGGACTTCCCAGGAGGTCACCCATCCCAGAACTCCTCTGGCTCAAGCGCGCTTAACTGTGGAGTTTTTCCACAATCAAGCCCACTTAGCTTGCTACCCCATTTGCCAAACCTTAGCAAGTATTGTGCCTCATGAACCATTCAAGTTAGAGATCCCTTGACTCTTTTTGAATTTAAGTATGGGGGATTACGCAGTGCATTATATTAGATATCATTTTGGGATTCAACTGCGTTAAGTAAGTCATTCAAACGTATGACCATTTCAATGAGAGGTAGTCGTAACTGACTAATTTCTCATGATTTTTGAATAGTTCACTTAGCACTCATTGCATCGGGTGATGCTCACAGGGGTGAAGAAGTGGGATTGAAACTAGTGAAATGTGGAGAACGAATCACATAGCATCAATCATCACTTCCAAGGCTTGCACCCGGTAACCAGGACTTCCCAGCAGGTCACCCATCCCAGAACTCCTCTGGCTCAAGCGCGCTTAACTGTGGAGTTTTTCCACAATCAAGCCCACTTAGCTTGCTACCCCATTTGCAAAACCTTAGCAAGTATTGTGCCTCATGAACCATTCAAGTAGAGATCCCTTGACTCTTTTTGAATTTAAGTATGGGGGATTACGCAGTGCATTATATTAGATATCATTTTGGGATTCAACTGCGTTAAGTAAGTCATTCACGTATGACCATTTCCATGAGAGGTAGTCGTAACTGACTAATTTCTCATGATTTTTGAATAGTTCAGTTAGCACTCATTGCATCGGGTGATGCTCACAGGGGTGAAGAAGTGGGATTGAAACTAGTGAAATGTGGAGAACGAATCACATAGCATCAATCATCACTTCCGGGGCTTGCACCCGGTAACCAGGACTTCCCAGGAGGTCACCCATCCCAGATCTCCTCTGGCTCAAGCGCGCTTAACTGTGGAGTTTTTCCCCACAATCAAGCCCACTTAGCTTGCTACCCCATTTGCAAAACCTTAGCAAGTATTGTGCCTCATGAACCATTCAAGTAGAGATCCCTTGACTCTTTTTGAATTTAAGTATGGGGGTTTACGCAGTGCATTATATTAGATATCATTTTGGGATTCAACTGCGTTAAGTAAGTCATTCAAAGTATGACCATTTCCATGAGAGGTAGTCGTAACTGACTAATTTCTCATGATTTTTGAATAGTTCACTTAGCACTCATTGCATCGGGTGATGCTCAACGGGGTGAAGAAGTGGGATTGAAACTAGTGAAATGAATCACATAGCATCAATCATCACTTCCGGGGCTTGCACCTGGTAAGTGACCTCCCGGGAGCTAGACAATTAGGGATTTTCTTGTCAGGTGGAAGGACTTACTTGAGGAGGAAGCTACCTGGGAGGGAGAGAAGATTTTACAGTACCCAGCATTACAGTTGCCTGAGGACAAGCAACATTTGGGAGGGGAAGGTTGTCATGTCCCCAACGAATAACTTTGTTAAGGAGAATTCACAATTTTGCAATTTTGGTAATTAGCTAATGTTTTGACTTAGGAGAAAAGGGGTTGGAGGCATAAGTTAATTTTGAAGAGGAAAATATGCACAACTTAGGGAAAAAGTGAAAATTAAAAGGTTGTTTGGTTGTGGGAGCCGCCCAAAGAGGGAAATCGGATCCCTTGGTGAAATTCGAACCACAAGAGGAGGAAAGGAAGAAGGGATTCCAACTAGTGGGCCCATAAGGAATAGAAGGGGCAACAATTATAAATATGAGAAACAAACTCATTTTGGGTTTCCTTTATTGTGCAATTTAGCCAAGTCAATTGGTGCTACTTAGCACATGGATTTCCAAGCAGAAAATCCCAACTCTCTTTCGCTGAACTAAGTGTGTCAATCTAGCAGAGATTTTTGGAGCTCTTGTTGATCGATTTCCCATTTATTGTGAGCCCATTTCATCAGTTGCTCAGCTAGTGTGTGTTCCTTGGAGGACACAATAGCAGAAACTCATGGTACTTGGAGGAGGAAATATTAGGGGAGCTACACTTGAAGAATTTGCAAAGAAATTCCTTGGAGGGGGACACAGTACCTGGGAGATTTTCAAAATTGGAGATTGTTGTTCTAGAGAGAGCTTAGATTGGCTGTTTTAGGGCCTGCACAGGGGCAATTCCTGGCAAAGTTGCAACACATAAATTGAGTGGAGTTGGAGTTGAATTGGCGGTAGGGATTTCACCCACATTTCTCGAGAAAATCTTGTTGGGAATTTCCAACCAATTGAGGAAGTTTTGTTGCAAAACTTCAACGTTATTTTTGGGCTGGATGCTGGACCAACAGTTGGAGGAAAACACACTAAATTTGGGTAATTTCGGGAAGTCAGAATTAGCCCAAAAGCTTTCTGGGTTTTGTTGGTTGGGGGTTGAGGAGCTCAGCCCTAATTTTACAGTGTTTGGAGCAGAGTTTAGGACCCAAACTATCGTTTGCCTCTAGCAGCAGTTGCTTAAATATTCTGGGTAGAGCGTACAACTAGTCTAGCGATTTGCAGTGAGGAGATTCACTCATTTCCATCGTGGTATTGCATGCTTGTTATTGCAAGCCAAGGACACTCATTCCACTACATATCGTATGCAGATTTGGCATTAAACATAATAAAATGTCTTAGAATTGTTATTTTTGCTCAACCGTGTTCTAATTGTATTTGCATGTATGGAGTTTCATATTTGTATGCTTATTTGTTGCTATAGCTTAGTTCATGCTTTTGGTATTCACTGTATTACTCTAGTTAGAATATTACAACTTCATGAAAGTTGCCATTGTCCTATACTAGGTTATGCAAACCATTGTCTAGGGATTTCTTTAGAGAGGGATTTCTTTAGCTATTGGAGCTACCCTCATGTTACCCCTCTTTTCAAAAGGGGTGCTTATAGTCAATTCTTCACTTTTATTTTGTAGGGTAGATTGGAGGCAAGACTAGTTTAGGCCACATGTTTGCCTAGGCACTTCTCAGATCCTAATGCACATGTCTCTTGGGTCAAAATTTCAACAAGGACTCATTTTGTTTAGCATGAGGTGTTCTTGACATTCCACATAGCAAATTTGGCAAAAAAAAAGACATTTTATGCAAAATTTAGTCGTTGAAAGGAAACATGGGCATAGTAACCTATGAAAAGGAGGCAAAGCTTACTTTACATTACCCGTGTTATATTTTATGTTGTGTGTGTTTCTTGTAGCTTCCTAAAGCACACGAAAATCGTAGAACTGAAAAGTAGTAAAACATTGAAGTTCTAATACCCGTGCAAACAAAAAATGTAATTTCCAACTTACAAGTGGGAATATTGAGGGTAGTTTAGAGGTAATTCTCTAAGTCAAAAGAGATTAAACAAGATTTTGGTGGCATTATCACCATGATGACTACCTTCCTCAAGCAAAGCATTAAGCTTCCTTCTGCCATAGAATCTAGCAGGCCTTGGAGAGGGAAACCCTACAAGGTATAAATTAGACTTATAAGCAACAATGGGGTAGTGGCCCACTACCACCATGACCAAAACCCCCTCCTCTTTATGGACTTTCATCAATGGGAGGAGTCTCGATAGGGAAAGATATCACTAATAATAGGTATTCAAGGGTTAATATATGAAATGATCTCACTAGGAAGTCTTTAAGAAAGACAAAATCTAGGTTCAAGGCTTCACAAGGAAGAAAATCGCTTTTTATGGAGAGACCTAGGAATAAGGGTATGAGACCTAAGGTTCGATAGATTTGACGAGTGTTGGAGCAACTCAAGTTCAAGAAGGAGAATGTTGATTTGTGGTAGCATCGGATGTGCTCTAGCTAGGAAAATTGGTGGAGAGGCTAAGGCACATAAGATCTCCAAGACCCATAAATGGTTTGGGGAAATTCCACCTAGTTGGAGAGAGATTACAATAATTAATATTTTTATGGAGTTCCTAAGTCTAAACTTAGGAAAATTAAAATATTAATGTGTATTAATATAAAACTGGGTGAGAATGTTCTAAATGACACAAATCAAGCCAAATCTAATCTTAGCCATGATTAGGGACTTAATCTCGGTTGTTGAAGACTCAACATGAAAAGTATAAGAGGAGGCTTGAAGGTCAATTAGAGATACACCATATTGATCAGTCAGTTTGATTTTTTGGAGTGGGGTTTTGTTGAGAGAATCGGGGTAGTGATCTGTTGCTGTGAGGTGCAGTTCGACATGAGGTCGAGAATACATAGCAGAGAGGTAGAGATAGTGTTAGTGAGATAGCGTAGAGCCTGGAGAGGTTGATGCAAAGGCTTCAGTAGCTGCACAAAGGCTAGCAGAGCTGACGCAGGCCAAGAGGTAGCGTCGAGAGATTTTCGTGGGGCAGACTGAGTGATGGTGAGCTGAGAGGGTGACATAGTCCCTAGCATAGTGACGTAGAGCAGTGGAAGCTGTCGTAGTTGCTGTGGGATCGTTCATCTAGTGATTGATCAGCCAGAATATCTATCTCCGAGGAGAGGTACTGCTGTCGAGGGCATTCTCTGTTGGGTGGGCCATTTTTGGCACCCTAGTTGTATTCATAAACTGCATAATAATAAAACTGTCATATGTGTTGCACCGGTTTTCCAGCATTGGGTTTTTCTGGGGACGATTGTTCAAAAATTACAGTGTCCCTTGTGTGTTTGTCTCAGTTATTTTAGTTGTTGATCTATATATGAGTTAACGCTGCATTTGTGTTTATTTCAATATTATATTTATAAATAACTTGTTAATGGAATAAACAAGTAGGAGAAATTAAACTAGATAATGTAGTAGGGATTTCTAACGTGTCAGACTTAGAAATTTCAACATGGTACCAGAGCATTACAAATCACAAGAGGACTGAAGGCACCACCAAAAATATGAAATTTGTAGTTGTCCCGAGAGACACCGTTGTTCTAGAGTAGAAGCAGCAAGAGAAGAAGTTGCGCAAAGCCTACATCATCATTTCGAGCCAGGAGGAGGGTCAACGCAGAGGCAGAGAGGGGCAGATCAGACCTACGCAATAGTCAATCATCTTTCTCAGTCAAAAAGGATCGACGTTGTGGCCAGGAGGTGCAGATTCAAACATTGCTGGGATTGCACATAGCCTGAAAGGCTGAGTTTCTTCAGTTGTTGGGGCTTTGGGAGTCGTGGGAAGGTTGTGATTTAAGGAGCTGGTGGGACATTGTTTCTGTCAAAGTAGAACAATGTCTACAAAGACAGAACCAAAGTAGGGGGAGCCACTACCTCGACGGATTTCTAGCCAAGGAATCCAGATTTGAGTTGCAGTTGTAAGGAAGATTGGAGAGGAGCGGTTCGACAGTTGGCCGAAAGATTTCCGTGAAGGAAATCAGTTCTCAGAGGGAGTATATAGGAGATTGGTCCTTAGAGGATTTCTAGTGCTGAAGAAATCCAGATCCAAGTTTTGTTGGGGTAACAATGAAAAAGGGAGAAAAGAACCAGTTCGACATTCATTCGGTAGAGATAGCAGCCACATCTCTAGGAGGGAGGTGGGGTGATTTAGAGCTGTAGTTCGAAAGAGCTACAGAGGGGCATGATCCTTGAGGTGCCCAAACTCTTGGATCATATCTGACTACAGGATCCCTTAACGACACTAGAAAGATGACAGGGGTCGAGTGGAGCAAAGTGTAGTGGAGCAGAAAGGTAGTGCTTGGGTGCAGAAATCTGAGGCAGCACAGTGGAGGATGCAGCAGTGCGAGAGGCACAAAGGTGTATGCAACAACGCAGTGGCAGCAGAGGTAGCTTCAGTTTCACGAGGCTTCCAGACTAATTGGGATGCCAGTATTTGGGAGAAGTCAGTTACCTACTTCTCGGTAACTGAGTTGCAGTGCGGTAGTTAGCAGTGGCAGTGCTAGAGGTAGCATGGGAAACGTATTGAGAGGGAGTTGCGGTACATATGTAGCAGTGGTAGTGGCAGTGGCAATGTCATTGGAAACAATACAGGAAGCAGCAGTGCACATGATGTGAGGCAACAAGCCAAGCATCAACACAGGTACCGATGTGTAGAATCAGTGTGATGTTTCAGTGATGGAGCATTACTAAAGCACATTCCTTGCTAAGAGGGAGTGTTGATTTCTGGTAGCATCGAATGTGCTCTAGCTTGGAAAATTGGTGGAGAGGCTAAGGCACATAAGATCTCCAAGGCCCAAAAATGGTTTGGGGAAATTTCACCTGGTTAGAGAGATATTAAAATAATTAATATTTTTAATGGAATTCCTAAGTCTAAACTTAGGAAAATTAAAATATTAATATGTATTAATATAGAACTGGGTGAGAATGTTCTAAATGACATGGATCAAGCCAAATCTAATCTTAGCCGTTGATTAGGGACTTAATATCAGTTGTTGAAGACTCAACAGGAAAAGTATAAGAGGAGGGTTGAGGGTCAGCTGAAGATACACCATATTTATCAATCAGTTTGATTTTCTGGAGCGGGGTTTTGCTGAGAGAATCGAGGTAGTGATATGTTGTAGCAAGGGTTAGTTCAGCACGAGGCTGAGAATACATAGCAGAGAGACAAAGATAGTGCCAATGAGACAACATAGAGCTTGGAGAGGCTGACACCGAGGCAGTTGGGAGCTACGCAGAGGCTGAAAAGGCCAGTGTGGGTGACGTAGAGGGTTTGAGGGTTGACGCAGAGCCAAGAGGTAGCGTCAGGGGATTTTTGTGGGGCAGACTGAGTGATGGTGAGCTGAGAGGGTGACGCAGTCTGTCGCAGAGTGACGCAGTGCAATGGAAGCTGTCGTAGTTGCTGCGGGATCGTTCATTTGGTGATTGATTAGCCGAAATATCTGTTTCTGAGGAGAGGTACTACTACCAAGGGCATTCTTTGTTGGGTGAGCCATTTTTGGCACCCTAGTTGTATTCAAAAATTGGATAATAATAAAACCCTCATATCTATTGCATTGGTTTTCCTGCATTGTATTTTTCCGGGGACGATTGTTGAGAAATAACGATATCCCGTGTGTGTTTGTCTTAGTTATTTCAATTGCTGATTTGTATATGAGTTAACGCTGCATTTGTGTTTATTTCAGTATTTATTTTATAAATAACTTTTTAATGGAATAAACAAGTAGGAGAAATTAAACCAGATAATGCAATATGGATTTCTAACGTGTCAAACTTAGAAATTTCAACAGAGAAAAGGTTTCTTACAGTGTGTGTTAGCTAGGCCAAGGGTCATGAAAACTTCAAGGAAGTCGTTAAGTTGAAGGAAGAAAAACTAAGGTTTCCCTCTTAGGGAAAACACCTAGGGAACGATAATTTATGGATGAAATTGAAGTGGTTGTTGAATTTTGTAGCTATGGTAGGCCTTCATAATTAGTAGAGTATTTATAATGATAAATATAAAGCATGTTCTTCATGCTTTTTGTTGAGATCTTCTATGTAATTGCTTTTGATGAATTTGAATGTATGAAAAGATTATTGTAAGAAATCATAAGTAATTATCAGTTAAGAAGATCCTATGAAAAATTAACATGTTATTAGAGGTTGGGTAGAAGTGTAGCCAACTTGTTTCAAGTTAATCTTAAGGGTTTGTTCTTGCCCTAGTCCATCTCTGGTTGTAATGAAGGCACAAATATTCCTAGACGAAACCAAGACTTGTTTATGCCCTAGAAGACCCATTTTTCCTTCATGATAGACGATTTAAAGAGAAGTCAAACCTCTGATGGTTAAATAGAAGGGCTGAAGCATGTAGATTGCAATGCGAATTCAAGAAGGCTGTGAATCTCAAATTTTCCTCAAAAAGACTGATCAAAGACTGTGACCCATTCTTAAGTCTATGAGAAGGCCAAAACATACTTGGAGGAAGATCAAAATCTTAGTGAAGTTAGGTTGAAATAAACCTCAGTCTATAAGCCTCAAAATTTGTTAAAGAGTTTCGAAATGACCTCAAGATTATTATAGAGGCGGCCTCAAGATGATTTCAGGAAAGCTAAGAAGGCCTTAGGATGACCACAGGAAGGGTGAAAAGCCTCAATATAGCATCCTCAGTCACCAAGAAGCCTTAGGTACGAAAATGGTTACGCTTCAATTGTCCAAGGTCTAGAAGAACAACAAATTGTTGGTATAATGATTGTAAGACTGAACTGAAGTCGAGGAACTTAATTTCTTAAAGAGAGAAGCTGATGTCACTTTTAAGAAGTTTTGAATATCTCTATATGAGAACAAGCCAACAAAGTCATCTTTGTTTACTTTTAGTCCTAGAGTCATGGAAGGCACTAAAGAAGGGATTCAACTGGTGTCCTAATGACAAGTGTGTAAGTGTTTCATAGATCCCATTCGCCTTGCAGATCTAATATGACTGCAAGACACAATACCCATTGTCGAAGTAGGAGGACTGATATTTTAGTATAAATTCGAAGTCTCATGTAACTCATGGATCTAGTTACTAGGTTTGATACAAGATACAATTCATACTATTCAAAGATATTGATTCGATAAGCAGATTACAGTGATGATCAAGGACAACGTACGAGAACTAAGAAGTCAGACATGTAAAGAGATCTGAAAAACTAGAAGCTTGTGACTTGATGCTGGAATGAAAGGACCAAGTATAGGTCTAGTTGAAAGTTTGTAGTAAGACTTGCACTAGAGTTTTCTTTGGAACTGTTAGTAAGGCTAAATCTTAGTAATTGAAAATTCATTGTGAATTAATCATGGGACTATCAGGGAACCTTGAAGAAACCTTTAAGGTCAGTTATGATGATTGAAGGAGTCCCTTCACCCACATTGAAATGCACTTATGAGCTTCAAGCATAGACAAATATTCTTGATATAAGGCCAGTGCTAAAGAATGATATAAAGACTTGTGTGTTTTTCTTAAAAGATGTTGCATTAGAAGCAGGATGTTGAAGCTACAAGCACTTAAATTTGTGTCATGGACCTTGCACTATTAAGTAAAAGTTCTAAAAAATGCTTTGCATATGTTGACACTAAGGTATGACCTATGTTATAAGTATTTTATATGGACACTTATTCTTGGAATCTATTCCTTGCACATCAAGGTAAAAAGGAAAAGGATCATTGTCATACCTTTGTAGAAAGCACACTTTGATGAAGGAAGTTCACCTATAGTGAAAAAGGAACCAAGTCTCTCTTCAAAAATAGAGATCAAAGTCTCTTTTTATAAGTATTTCCCTGTCTCTAATATAGTAGGCCAAGGATATAAATAACTGAAGACATGTGATTGAAGTTTTTGATCGAACTTCTTGTTGAAAAGAAAGTAGTAATGCCATATATATTGCTGTTGAAAATCTTGCATCTATTGCTATGGGTATTTGGGAGTTGGGATCTATTTTGTAAATATAAAAGTCAACCCAGAATGATGAAGTCTATTCTTTGCACATTGAAATAAGTAAAGATAAAATATTGTTGCTACAATGTTTTGAGGAAGTCGAAGAGACCAAGGATAATCATTGGACAAAACATCATTGATTGAGTGATGGCAATAATGGATTTCATTACAAGTATAAGGGGCAGATTGATTCTTGGGTTTTGTCATTTGGATATGAAGTTGCATAATTGGAAATCTAGGGTTTGTAAACCCTAGTAGGCAAAAAGGTTTGGATAGGAAATCCTCGAGGCTTATGAACAAAACCCTAGAACTAGACCTAGATCAACATTTTTGCTAAAAGAAGAAACCATAGCTTAGGCAAGGACCAAATGACATCATGTTGTTGATGAGGACAAGGTTGATAAATTTGCAAGTTGGATGCAAGAAGGCTAAGATCAAGAGGGAGCTGACATTTGCCTATAATCCTCAAAAGATATGTATTTTATATCTCTTTTCTTTGGTTATTGCTATTGTTATTGTTTTTCTTTTAGTAAGTCTCTTGTCCTTGTATCCTTTGGTTGTTTGTAATTGTTCTTCTATGACCTCCTAGTGAGGATTGTAGGTACATAGTAAAGGTTGTCAAGACTTTGGTAGCAAAAGGAAGTAGTGGAAGAACGATGCAAAGCGCGTGGCAAGAAGTCTTTCACAGAATCAACGATGTGTATTGAGAGATATTGTACTAAGTAAGATCCGAGGTCAAAAGGAGCAAGAAGATCATCAAGTATACCTTGATTGTGCTGAAGAAAAGTCAATGGTGACTTACATATGGGTCTACAAGATATAATGTGCAACATAGACAAGTACAAAGCAAGAGTTGAGAATAGAAGGTTCTCAAATAAAGAGGTAGAAGATCATGACAAGACGTTTGCTTCAGTTTTCACGTACACTTCTAATCATTGCTTTGAAAGTTGCACTAGGTGGATGCATAGATGTTTTTGAAATAAATAAGGAAAAAGGTGCACATAGAGCTATCTCAGGACTTTGAGAAACATGAGAAGAAGTCTCATGATTGAAGGCGACCTTGTACAATCACAACCAGACATGCTAGGCTTGATATTTTTGGATGGATGGATCAAGGTTGATCATATTTGATTTGTCTTTGACGAAAGTAGAAGGATTCATGTGTCAGAGGGGGCTGTTGTGGCAGAAAGAATTGCTTCTGTAACAGAGGGAGCAATCAGAAAGCCTTATTTTAGCTTTTGAGGGAGTTGACCTCGAAGTTCGAGATGATGGTCTGTCAGGCTAAGGGAACAACCAGAATTACCACAACAAGATATGTTTCAGTGTGAAGACGTAGCAACCAATCAGGATTACAAGAAAGCATCTATGGTGATGGATCCAGTGAAGGAAGCAAATCAATTTATGGTTGAGGCCAGGAATGTTGCTCAACAAGTGTTCGAGTACCAACATGGTACATTTGGTCATGGCATAGTCAGTAATGGTTTGAGATATTAGTCAAATCAGTGAAGTACAACTATATGGATTCACAAATTCAGAGAGGTCATCAAAATATTACTTCAGTTTAGGCTCTATCATAATTTCTTGGATGAGTAGGAAGCAATCATTTGTCACACTTAGTATTGCAGAGGCCGAGTATATTGCAGCTGGATTGGAAAATTGAGAAGTAGTATGGCTTCAGAGGCTACTTGTAGGATTGTCTTGATCAGGTGTAGGTGATGATCACAATGATAGGTCGAAACAAAGTGAGATCTATATAACAAATACGGTTCGTTATAACAAGCTAAACACTCCAAAAAACTTGGAATATGTAGATCTCCATTGAGGATACAAGAATATATATATTAAAATGTATGAATAATAATATGTTACAAATGAGAAAGGGGGTCTGCTTATATACCCTAGGCAGGTACCTCTTCATGGAAGGTCATGTCCCATTTAGACATGCCTCTTCAGTATTAATTACTAATAAACTAATCATTATTACAATTATCATCATTATTTATATTTATATTATTTATACATATATTTTATTCATAACATTGCCTTCCTCGTCAAAAAGCTTTGTCCTCAAAGCTTGCTGATGAAAAGGCTTGATATCTTTTTCTGTTTCGAATGTCTTCTCGTTTCAAAACTGTCATCTTCATTGATACAAGTTGATATGATCCTTTGAGTGATAAATGAAATTGTCGAACTGAGAAAGCATCTGACCATCCTAAATCAATCTTTTGTGAAATCTTGTAGTTACTGGATACTTGTTGTGAACTTTTATCACAAGACTGAATTGCACTAACATTAGTAGTCTTTGGAACATGTTAGTGTCAGTCTTTCCAGCCTTCCTACAGTGATCAAATATGCTCTTACAAAGTGATTTTGATGTGTCAAGGTCAAATTTTGTCATTTCAGTGAGTCTTCAAGCAAAATTT